>JARFOC010099414.1:0-12686 GCA_031763485.1 Osmoderma eremita | reverse complement strand
CTGACCTTATTGAATAATTTTAATAATATTGACTAGATGGGGACACTTCACTTTAATCGTTTAATTTGCAACCGATAATAAATTTCCAAACAAAAACATGTAATGGTCGCGTGCACGTACTGCAGACAAATTCTCCAACGATAATATAAGCTCAACAGAAGCAGAACGAGGTGATGAGAAAGTACATAAGAATACATATATGTACACAAATGATGAAGATAAATGCTAAATAGAATTTCTGTGTCTGCTTAATAAAACTTACCCTTCAATAGCTAGAAAACAATTGCTTTATTTATAGCATATTTTATTAGTAAGAACATGCCTAAAAAACCTATCAGCAACAATAAAAGAAACTGTAATTAGTGCTAATGACATTCTCCAGTGGTTTTAGCAATTGAATAAAATACTTCGGTTACTTTCAACGCAATAGCGTGTATGTCTACACAAAGATACAACCACTAGTAAATCGCTTTGCTTGCAGATGCAATTTTAATCTTGCGCAGTGAATTATTTACCATGGATCATTGATTTAGCTACAGTAGTCGAGCAAATTAGGAAATATGAGCGTGCACGATAAATATCCAAGAGAATGTAATAATAATGCTCGGTTTTTAGCGAACTCACACACCAGGGCGCCGGTGGATTTATGATGTCTAACTAGAAATTTTTTTGAAATGTCTTAGAATGCAACTGCTACTAATGCTAACCTGCGGCCCATTAATAATGGATTGATACTTAACGATTTACATCATGCTATCAGGAAGAAAGAATATAAGAAGGCCATGGTTTAATTTTTAGTTTATTCATAATTTATTGGTTATATAATTATTAATGTATTCATTTATTCATAGGTTTTTAATTCAAATCAAAAAATAATGGCAGTTCTTGATTAATATTGAAAAAAAACAATTAATTGCATAACATACATTACATACTTACTTTTCCGATATAGTAAGAAAACGTATAATGCATATGCAACTGAAAATAGAAGTGGTATTTAAAATAAAGAAATTTTTTAGTTACATACTTTGTTTTAGTCATCATCAGAGTAAACAAGAGAAGAGAACAGAGAGAGTAATTTAGATCTTTCCTTCTAATAAGGCTCCACCTTGTTACACTCACCATGTAACCGAAAACAATTTCTTTTCTAAAACACTAAGATATTATTTTATGATGTTTCGTAACTATTTATTTAGGATAACTTTGAGAATTGTTTTCCTATAGATCATCTGCTGTGCATTCATAACTTTTTCCATGAAAGAAACAATAAACCGATTTACATTTATTATCGAAAATGCCGACAGTCCGAATACGTCATCACTTTAACTGCCCCCAGTAACAACCATCCTGGATCAGGTGGCAAACAAAAACCATCTTTGTTCAGTGCATACAGAAGATATGCATTTTAATTATTCCAATTTTAAATTATATTTAAATTCTCGCTTATTAAATATAGTGTTGTCAGATATTCTTTCCGCCCGCACAGAACACCCAATGTTCGTCTCTGTCCGCCCGCTACATGACAACATCTCGTCTTCGTCTGTCCAGGCAAGATCCGCAATTGTTGGGTTCCAATTACGACGGAGTGGATATACCTTTACTGAATACAGCTTTTAATGTTACAGTTAATGAAATGTTGCACCACCTCCCGGTGTGTGACTTGGAAAAGGAGTTGGATAATGTAAGCGGTATTTGGAACTGCTATAATCTCCCGTTAACACAAAAATTCATCACCAGTCGGCATCTAGTACTGGATTGGCTTTCATAATATTCACAGAGACCATCAATCAATTCCCAGGGGCTCCATGTTCAATACTTTTCTTTCTGATGCTCTTCACGTTGGGTATCGATTCCCAGTTTGGCACACTGGAAGGCGTTGTTACGTCTATCGTGGATATGAAGATTTTTTCTGGATTTGAGAAAAGAAATGTTGACGGGGGTCATTTGCTTGACCTGCTCCCTGTTATCAATGGTATTCGTCCACGGAGCCGGCAGCTATATATTCGTGCTTTTCGATAAATTCAGTGGTAATTTTCCGCTGTTGGTTATAGCTCTGTTCGAACGTATAGCTGTAGCTTACGTCTATGGATTCAAACGGTAAGGAATATGAAAGGATATAGATAATAAAATAATGCCTTCAATATAATTTACCGACTTTTAGACAGGTTTGCTGACGGTATCGAGATGATGAATTGAAAACGGCCTCAATTGTCTTGGTTGATATGCTGGAAATATCTGTCTCTTTTAGCTATGATCTCAATTCTAATCGCCAGCATATTTGAAATAGTTACGGATGGATCCGGTTAACAAGCTTGGATACCGTCGCAAGGAAAAACGGAGAGGCATGAATGGCCTATTTGGGTAATTGTAATTGCAAATAAAATTACGTTTTTCCAAAGTAAAACAGAATTTTAGTGTATACGTAATGTGTAAGATAAAACTCTATGCCCAGGAACTCTGTGCACAAAGCAGTGGCGGGTCTTGAATTTTTAGGAGTAACGGCTTCACCAAAATTAACTATAAATTAATGAGAAATTCTGGCATACAATCCGGCAGTTCAGTTTGAATTGTATGTAATGTGCCCTTAAAAATATTACCGCTTTCAACATGCTCGGTATCTAAAAAAACAACAAAATCTTTCACGCACTTTCCCATAATGTTCATATCTTAATCCCAAAACAGTTCCAGTTGTTTCAAAAATATCTGATGTATCATAAGCAATTGTGGCAACAAAAGCAACCGCAGAAATCTCACTTTTTATATGTTCTTGATAAATTGTTAACATACAATACAGTAGTTCATTTTCAATTGTCGTTGATATGCCCTTAAAAATATTATCGCTTTCAACATGCTCATGACTTGCTTTATCCGCGCTGCCCATTAAATTAATGGGCAAATAATTTTAAGATCCGTTTTGCCCCCGAAAACCCATTTCAAATTCTCCATAAAATTTTATACAATCAATATTTTTTGACAAAGTATATCTATTTTCCTCTACTTGTTCATATATATTTCTGAATTGATTGTTAGATGTTGTTCTTATGTTTGTTTAAGTATTTAAAAACAAGTTTTTGTCATTTTCAAATTTTAACGCATCATTTCCTTCTTTGTTTATAACATTTGCATTTTCAATAACGTTCAAGATGTAGTCCGAAAATAATATATACATATTTTATTTTTTAATTTCAATTATTTAATTAGAATCGATGTCAAGGTGAGTTTTCATTAATTAAGTAAAAATTAAATAACTAATTGTTTAAATCTACTGTTCATTAATAATGAGATTCGTGGGGTTTATTATGTTTTATTTTAGTTAAATATTTAAAAAACTGATACTTCAAAAGGATGTAGTAATTTAACTTTAAATGGTAAGTTTACTCACACATTTATTACACATACCAAATTACATGTACAATTTTCTTGTAGTTTTTCTCATGAAAACAATATATATATTGTTGAAACGTCAAAGAAAGCTTGTTTAATTAGGCATCCCACCTTACTCTGCCAATCAGTAAAGGTCGCTATCACCAACAATCATCGTTCATTCTATATATATATATATATATATATATACCACATTATTAATGGCAACGCCAAATACCTATTCTATATCGGCATGACTTGTACTTCAACTAACAACTTATAGCAGTGTACAAAGGCCTGTCCAATCTAATATTTTCGCACTGAACGTTGCGGCTTTTTACAACGCAGTGACAGTAACAAATTGACTGCGATTTAAACTTACTTATTGTTAGTTTTTGCTGTATGAAGGCGTTGCTATTAGATCAACACATTGGAAAATTAACTATAATAAACACAATAGTATGAAGAAACGGTAGGATGAATTTTATTGCAAGAATGTAGTAAGTTAAATTAATTTATATTTTAGGAGAGTGGTAACCCTTTTTAATCTCTTAAGTCTACAATGATTAGTAGTGTAGTGTACTAAAGAAATCGTTCGTTTGTGACGAGTCTTAAATCCCAGAGGTTATTACAGGAATCGAATTAACATCATGGTTAATAGTTTCGTATAAGACTACAAGCTTAATGATAAAAGAACATAGATTCTTTTTTACATTATTCATCCCATTTAGAAGCTACCATTTTGATTTACTATTGGTTCATAAGTAATTGAAATTTAAAGTCTCAGAAACCTGGGTAACCGTCTGATTTTTAATACTTGCGATATCTTTCTTGTTTAGTTGATCACATGAATTAAGCTTTATGTTGGCAATCCTGCTTTTCAAATTGAAAAAGCAGAAAATGGTCTACGCTAAATTTATTCAGTTTATTAAGTCCAAAATTACACAACATTGTTACAACCTTAGACAAGTTTATTATTTCGTTCCATTTGTTTAATTTTTAAGATCGTTTACTAAAGAGCATAATACATTGACTGTCATGAGCACGTCTTAAAAACGAAGGATAAAATGATAATGGCGATTTGGAGAAGAAAGAAGAAGAAATTCAATACATACACGCATTTTCGCTGCATTTCAGCAATTCCTAACCGTTTTATCAAAACTGGCAGTGTGAGAAAAGGTAAACCTTCTCTGATCGTCCAACTATTGGTACTCCCAATGCTTTGTAAAATGTAAACTGTATTATACAACAAAATCATCTTTGCATGCGTTGTTTGTCCCAGCGAACAGGTTACATTTAATAATTGATCTGTTTACCTATCGGTTTACTCATTCTTTGCTATATTGTTTTTCTACACAGGTACCAGAAATATCCTTCATTTGCATCCGTATAACTACGTTTCTCTTCTGATTTTATTAAACAAGTGGAAGAAAATTTAAAACGGCCGGGAATATTAATCATAATAAAGACAATCTTTATGTTTACTAATCTGAATCGGTTGTCCATTGTATTACATTGTACCTGTAAGCAAATATATTGTCCGTTTACATCGGGCTTTTTTTGTAACGTTACACATAGGTATTACTTACAAGTAACGTTACACATATGCAGATATCATCTACAGGTAACGTTAAGCGACAATCAGTTATACGTTAACGCGTCATCAGTGTAAAAAACAAATATGTATCAAATACTTCTTTATTAATTTAAGAATTTTTTTTTATATTTTATTCGTACATCAATAAATTTTATTGAAAAGTAGAAAATTTATTTAAATTAACTCTTTTACCTTTAGTTACTTCCTCTTCAGCGACTTTCCTAATTATTGTTTGTATCTTTCTTTCCTCCTTCGTTAAGTCATCATTTATGTAAATTTCCTCTCCACTATTTCGTAATTTGTTTTTATTACTCATTACCATGCTATTATCTGCTTTACTGTTAAGCTCAACCAAACAGGTTTTGTCTCCTAGTTTCCTTGCCGATTCTACTTTTATTACTACGCCCAGTTTGCTTTCTATAAAACCTTCAATTCCCTCTTTTAGTACTTTGGGGGTACTTGTTTTTAATTTTATCCCTTGGACTACTGTGTTTCTTCTCACCTTCAAGCTTTATATTTTCTCGCTTGATATCATCGCTTCTTGTTTTAACTTATATTTCTTTCATGACCTTTTCGTTAATATCTTTTAGTTGTTTTATGTCTTTCTTAAATTCACTTTGCTCAACCGTTAGTTTTCTTATTTCTTCCTGCAGTATTTTTGTCTCTTCGTTGTTAGATTGCTGGTCTCTTTTAATTTCTTTTATTACTCCTGTGAAATTTATCATTAGTCATCATTTCTTTCATCTGTTCCTCCATGCTATCCTTTGGCTCATCCCCTTTAGTCGGGGTTCTGTTCGTCTTTCTAGATTTTCTAAATAAAGTATCAATATCATACCTCTTTCTTTTCCATTCGTCTGACGGATTTTCGTCGGAGTCCATCTTCTCTCCTGTATTTTGTTTTGTATATTATATATAATCAATTACTTATATACCTACGTGAAAAAGTGGCTGGCTGCGATAAGTGTTTTGTCAGGATCGACTCCTCGGAGACTCCACACTTCTCGACTCTACTTTCTACTGATATTTATTATCTAAAATCTACTTCCTCTCTGAGTATTTTTGCTTTAATTTTCTTTTTAAATATACTTTAATATATATACTTTTAATTTCACTTAATTGTTTTATTTAAATACACTTCACAATTGATACTCCCCATGGAAAGTAAGTACGTATTCCTATTTGCAGAAGAAGATATTTGCAATTTAAAATTTAAACTTAACAATGTATTACCTCAGTTTTCTGGAATCGAAAATCCCGTGATGTTTATTAATGGCCCAAATAAATTCGTTAAATCCGATACTTCTTTCAATGATCTGGTTATTAGGGTCAGGCCCTCCTTAAAGGTGATGCTTCACCATGGCATGATGTTAAGACTCATATACCAATGGTCAGTATAGGAATAATCACAATTTGTTGGTATAACGGTCTAAGAGAGGGTCAAAACCACCAGTCTCATCATACATAAAAAATATATTTAAAAAATATATAAATATACCTCTGAGATCACACAACACGTCTGATTGTATAGTTCCAGGCATTTCCCACGTACACACAGCTGTATCGGGCTCACCTAGTCCTCATCAGTGCACGTCGGAGGATGCCTGTCGCTCGTCCAATATTCCGTATCGTTAACCGAACGTTAGCACATGTCTTTAAGGAAAATCCCAGAGACATTCAACGCCCAGCCGCGGATTCATGGAACAATCCCAAAAAAGCGGTAACCAAGTTACCAGTCAGCTGAGATCCGTGTTAGCGTGTGATCTTATCTGCGTCGAATGACTAAATAAATCTTCTTTCTTTGAGTCACATCATACATAAATCATAGATAGATCATAGCAATATAGGTTAGTAAAGAGTAAAAGAAACGGCTAGATGTTTCAGTTTTTTTACAATAGAATACACATTACTATGCTGTGCGAATGCTGACTAATGTATAACTTACTTCTTCTTTATCTAATCTCCTTATGCGCAGCTTGAGCGCATGCACTCGGTATATATACTTAATATTCAGGTGCTATTTGATTTCATTAGAAATGGATTATTTGTTAACACACTATAGCAATGCAAACGAAGGTATAGTTTATATACCACCTTCCTATTGAATTATTAGAATTTCCTGGGATGTTTGGACAACACTTGATACCAACTTAACCGCCTTTCGGAAATTGTACACGTAAATTAAATTATTACATAAATTATGAAGTTTTCGCTCCGTTGAATGTGGACTTTTGGGTGCCTAAGCAGGACATAATTTACTGTGAAATTAATTCCATTTTGTACGACCTCTGTAAGTGAATGAACTGACTAATATCACAGTATCTGGCTGCGTTTCTTTAACAGACTATAGTATAGTTTGTATTCTATTTACTTCGTAATCTATTTTAATTTGTGCTGTAAATAGTTGCTGCTATAGTCGATGGCAACTTATTTAATATAAAATTAATACTTATAGTTGCCTTTAGCAAAACCCCGAGAGTCAAATTTGAAATGTTATCGATTATTATTTATCATTTTCACTCAAATATTTTTTAGCAGACATATTTACAACATAATTATATTTCACTGTGATATATGGGATTAGTAAAACAAAAGTGTAAACGCTGCCATTTAATATGAAAATTGTCTAAATATAATATTGAATGGTTATAATGAAGCTACTAGGTAAACTACATGACACAATCAAAATACTTTCCATTTAATAATTAGTTGAACACAATAGTACTAAAACTGTACTAAATGTCTAGTTAATGGTGCACAGAGAAAGTTAACAATACGTACTACAATCTCCTACTTATCCGATAGATAAAACTATCGAACAATGTAAGCGTGCCAGAATATCACTGAACTGGAGTAATTGTGCAGTATTTTATGAAGAGATGTAATTATTAGTAGCCAGTCGGGATACGATTATCATAACGATTTTATCTATGGTTGCTACGAACTCCTTTGGTTTAACACATTTCCTTTCTATGCGGAAGAAAAGTAGAATATACGCTTATATACATAGCGATTATATTTAACAAGCTTTTTTGATCTGTCGCTCCTCTTTCATAGCAAAATATTAAAAACTATTATTTTATAGTCATTGCATTAATTATATCTATTAATTAATTATAAAATGTATATCAACCAATCACTTCTTTTTTAAATAACTCTTTTATAGGAATTCAGAGCATTGACTTTTTACTAGTAGTCCTGCTATTGTATGTTTGCATGCGGATTTCAAGAAATATTAATCAAATAAGTAAATGGCAATGAACCTTCCAAGAACAAAAAAACATTCTTTTGTTTAAGAAATTTTGACGCGTTCAGTTCTTAGTCACCTTTGGTAGTCGGTAATGTGAAGATAGGGGTAGGGATGTTCTCCTTACAGTACTATATACAGTGATACGAAAAGTTTGGAATAAATTCATTTAAAATTCATGTGTTTCTTTTTTGAAGAAACGCTGGGACCCGTCGATTTTTGATTTTAGTTGTCGTTTTTCTGATGATTGTTTATGTATACAGGATGACTCAAAAACATGTTATGACAGCTCACTTATTTTATTTCATTTTTGAATTCTACGTAAAATCCTGACCATATTTTATGTATCATGTCCTAAAACTGAATTCAACTGTTTTCGAGAAAAATGCACTGTAACTTGAAACATCAACATATTATTATCTATTTAGAAAAAAAAGTAGTAAAATACAATAAAAAATAAAAATTGTTTTATTAAATGTTGGAAATGACCTCCACCAACTTACTGGCAGTATCCGAGACGATATTGAAATTCCTGGAAAACGTTATGAACTACGTTAGGTTCTATCAATCTCATTTCGCCTCTTATCCCATTCTTTAAGTCTTCGATGTTGTTTGGTCGGTTAACGTAGACCTTACACTTAAGAAAAGCCAACAGAAAATAATCTAATGGGGTCAAATCTAGAGGTCTGACCGGCCACTCAATTGGACCCCATCGACCAATCCATTGTTCAGAGAAAACCGTATTGAGGTACTCACGCACAGGACGAGTGTGATGGGCCAAAGCTCCATCTTGCTGATACCATACGAAATCGTTTGGTATGTCAGGATCATCTGGATCGGGGTATAAGAGGCAAGGCATCTAGTACCATGCCTTGCCTTTTATACCCCGATCCATCTTCTAAAAATTATAAATATGTGTCGCCGTTTAAGTTCCCATCAAAGAAAAACGGCCCCAAAATCATGTTTTCAACAATGCCGGCCCAAACATTAAGTTTGTGAGGATATTGGGTACGACATTCCATTATTCAGCGGCGATTTTGGTATCACAATACCGACGGTTTTGCTTATTTACACCTCCATTGAGACAAAACGTAGCCTCATCCGAAAATACAATTCGTTTTGATAACTGTGGATCCTTATTGTAGAAATTCATGAGCATCTCCCAAAATTCAAGTCGTCTGTCGTTGTCATCTTCATTTAGTTCATGAACCTACTGGACTTTGTAAGGATGCCATTTATTTTCCTTTAAATACTTTATGTCTGGCAGATTTGATTTTCCAAAGCAATACTGCTGGCTAGGCTTGTAGTGGTCTTTTTGAACAGCCAGTAACACATTTGGCTTTTTATCTTCTGATACTGTAATCAGATATTTCGTATAATTATCCCTGACGTGAAGTAAATCACGATATTTTTTTTTCTATCTTGCCGACATCTTGTTGACATATTGGGTCTCCGTGAGGATATTTGGCATTAAACATTTCGCAAACTTCCTTCTGCGTGCGCATCCTGTCCCTATAACCTTATCATCATCGGTATCTCTATTCGCACTCTTTCATTAAAAAAATCTTATCGCGGTAAGTTTTGTTAAGACAAAGTCACTGAAGATATGAGTCAACTATCACTGTCAACAGTATGACTCAATTCAAGGTTCTATTTATATAATTTAAGTGTTTAAGTTTGGTTGTATTTTTTAGGCTTCTGTAATCTTTCTCGAAATTCTGTAATCTTTCTTGAATGCAGGGTTAGGACATGATACATAAAATATGTTTAGAATCTGAGGTAGAGTTTTAAAATGAAATAAAAAAGGTATTTCCTTTAAAAAAATAAGTAAGCTATCATATCATGTTTTGGGTTACCCTGTTTACATGAAGCAATCATCAGAAAAACGGCAAATCGAAATCGTTTGTTCGAGAAAAAACATCTGAATTTTAAATGAATTTATTCCAACCTTTACGTGCTCACTGTATGTATATTTCTGAAGAGTCGAGAAGGTAAATTGACGGATGTTTTATTTTTAATTGCGTTTCTTTCTTAGTTTAATATTTAAATTTTCCACTAATTGCTTGTCTGTTTTCTTGTAAATATTTTCTGCATTATTTTTTCTTTGTCTATATTTTATACATCGTCGTGGAAACTTTTTCTTTTGAATATTTTTTTTTCATTCCATTGCCTTGATCAATCTATACGAATCAGATTCTCTTCTGTTTAATAATATCGCCCCTAATATCGAAGAATTACGTACTGATTGATGCATAAGAAACATTCGACCTGTAGTTTGTCAACACAAGTTACTGATATATACTGGAATTCCAGTTAAATTTCATGATGAGGACGGTGAGGGTTTTGTTTCACGGATACCTCTTTATATGCCGCAATAACCAGTCACACCGATACCGAACTTGACTATAATTCTTTACCACACGGCTTCTAGTTAGTCACTGAGGAAGTTTTAATTAAACTTATGGTCGCATTACCCAGCAAACATACAGCGAGAGACCGCCAGCTACTTAGCTTTTAATTGTACATACGTTATAACTTTTTTACTCCAAATAATCGTTAACTTCTCCATACAGTCCAGCATTTCTCCGGGTCGTTAGCACAGAAGGATTATTCTTGTACATAAGAAAGGAGATCGCACATCTTTATTGAACTACAGGCCTGTATCCATTATCTCAAATTTATCCAAACTTTACGAGAACGCACTATACTCCCATATATATGTACAACAGCACTTGTTATTTCATTTATAACTTTTTTCTCTAAGAACGCCGTAGAGACGTTGGAAATTGTAACTAGACTAAGTCTATCTAACAATATTTCTCTAATATCTAAACTTAGTGTTCGATAGATGAACGTCCAGTGACGAACTCAACATTACACTGATCACATTTTCATGTGATGGTTATACACTAGGGATAACCCCTAGACACTTTCATTGTAACTACACTAATTCGAACGGTTTTAGTCTTCTTAGCCGCCGAACAAGCCCGTTGTTGTCCAGTAGCGAGTTTACTTCAACATTTTCGTGGCTTTCTAGTCTTTTGCGGTGTTTGCTTGCAAACCTCCTTATCTCATTTTCAACCATAGGCATCTTCAGGTCTCGATGAACGTCAACGTTGCAGACCACGGCGCATTGGCGATGCTACGAAGTACCCTCTTTTGGAACGACTGAATGACTTTTATATTCGATTTCTTGGTGCATGTGTTACATGTGTCTTCCAACGTAACTGGGCATCCAAGATCATGCCCAGATACTTGGCTTCGTTGGCATGCGCGACTATTTGCTGATTGACTATCACCGGTAAGTAGTCGCATTTCTTGTTGGTGAAATTGACGTGAATCGACTTCGCCTCGTTTAACCTGATGCGTCATTTCTTTGCCCAATTGGTGACATTGTTGGCAGCTATTTGCAGTTTGTTTGTGCCTGACTGGATGTCTTTACCAGTAGTGAGAAGAGCAGTATCATCGTCAAACGTTGCCGTAAAAACTCCTTCGCTCCGTGGGATATCACTGGTATACAATAGGTAGAGTACAGGTCCAAGGACACTGCCCTGTGGCACGCCAGCGGATATATTCTTCAGGTCAGAGTATTCTTCACCATATTTCGGTCAGACGGTCAGTGATATAAGAATGAAGAATTTGGCTCATTTATTGTGGCAAACAAAGTTTATATTCCACGTCAAGGAATATCGTTGCGCAATTTTTTGTCTCTTCTAGATTTCTTTCAATTACATCGGTAATTCGATCATCCAAACTGATGATCCGAAATAAGATTCTTTTCCCAAAGGTTTCATTCTTAATGACTTTAATTTCTTTTGTAAGCTGTTCGCATAGGTTATTTAGCACTCGCTTGTCGTCTGGGGAACGAGTTTTCTGCCATTTCTTGCGAGCTTTTCTTTTCTTAACTCTTAGCTCTCAAATATCTTAATGTAGTTCGAACCTGGTGGTTTTCCACATAGTGCGGGGTGTTGTTCCACGAAGATTGCTGCAGATGACTGACCAGTTTTTCAACTTCGTTGTCCAGTTGCTCTCTTGTTTTTAGCGGTACATTTAGTACTACTATCTGTTCGAGCTCACTTCGAAATCCTTCCCAATCAGCTTTTTTATTGGTAAGATAATGAGATTGTTGCTTGATTATTACGCGTTCATTAAGAATTGGAATATACAAGGACGATCTAAAATGAAAAACCTTGAAAATAGACAAGAAATGAAGAGGAATAAAGAAGAAAAGTGATGACGTCGATTTGTTTTGTTTGGAAACCTACGAGTGCCGCCAACGCCGTAAAATGATTAAAACAAGGATAATACAAGTAAAAGAGCAGCGGTCACAGAACAGGAAAACAGCACACAAAAGTTCTACAAGGTAATAAAAAAGTCAGCACTGGAATGACAAGAGAAAGTCAAGTGTTTTTTCTTGGTTTGGATTCTTCCAGTGTCGCCAAGAGCGTAAAATGATAAAAATTCCGTATATTAATCATTTTA
>JARFOC010099403.1:0-12686 GCA_031763485.1 Osmoderma eremita | reverse complement strand
AAATAAAGAAAAAATAATGTTGTAAATTAAATTTATAAATTCCGAAAAAGAAAACTCTCAAAGTAAAAGACGCTTGATTAACATCAACATAAATGGTATGTGCGAATCACCGCTGTTACAAGCACACTAAGCTAACTGCTACAACGACAACTCCTAGTATGCTATGCACCCCACCAGCGCAGCACTACTGCATTCGGCAGATTGCGTCAGTTATTCGTGATCCGCGATATGACATCGCTGGTTGATGAAATACATTACCTATAGACGGCTTTAAAGTTTAGAAATGGCCAGCGCAGTATGTAATATATGTATAAAAAGTAAAATATCTAACTGTTCCTTGTCATCTCGCTAATAACAATTCTTTGTATACTACAAAATCCAGAAATATCAATCACTCCACGTCTTATATTATATATATTTGTATCAGATACCGCGAAAAGAGTGTGTCTAAATCAATTCTATCACATGTATTTTGCTCCGTTAACATTATGATGGTGCCCTGTAGAAAGGGGTGTGGCTTGTGAGTATTTGGTGCATACGTCCGATTCAGGCCCCTAAAATGCACGATAACCTAATATTTACATAGTATATAGATTAATTTTAATACGTGATTGTGCCCTTCAAAAACAAAATACAGTATTGCTCGAAATAAACAGTACTGAAACTAAGTGGCGGTGTCTCTATGCGTGCGCTGTCATATCAACGTTAAATAGACTGGTATAGACCTGTCAAGTAAACGTTAAGCAATTAATTTGTAGTGCCTAATTGTTAAAAATGGTGTTAAGTACAGAAGAGAACGTTTTTCTGGTGAAAAAATATTTTCGCTCATATGGAATCGGCCGACCCAATTGTGCAAGTCTGCGATACGTATGTGATAAACAGTTTAATAAACGTTCTTCCAGTAATGCCGTAATTTTAAAGGTTGTTGAATAGTTCAGAAATACTGGCAGTGTAGTGTAATTACGGAAAGGAGAGGCCCAGTACGGTTAACTTTAACAATAACCAACAAAGCGTTTTTGAGCAGAACTTAAGAAAATCCGAAAGTCAGCCAGCGAAGAACAGCATTGCAATTTGGTGTAAAGAGAACTTCCTGGCTCCTAAAGGAGCTGGGTGCATTTTCGTATGTCATTCAGGTGCACCAACAGTGACATCCTCGGGATTATGGTAGTAGCGCCAGAATTCTCGCGTTATAATACGAAAATCCGGAATTTCTTAAAAATGTATGGTTTTTCGACGAAGCACATTTTCATTTGTTGGGCCATGTGAATCGGCGCATAAATCGATTTATGGGATTTGCCAGACCCGATGAGGTTCAAGAAGTTCCTTTAGATAATGTAAAAGTGAGTGTCTGGTGTGCAGTTTCGGGACACGGAATCATTGGTCCGTACTTTATCGAAGAGAATGAAAGACAAGTCACACTTAATCAACAGCTGTACAGACAAATTTTAAAACGCTTTATCCCTGATCTACGTCGATTCTGTCGTGCACCTAATTTGGCATTTCGAGACCAAGTTTTCCAGCAGGACGGGACAACTTGTCATACTACAGTTCGTCAATTCCTTCAGGGACATTTTCAAACCAAAATCATTTCACGATTTACTGGCTTCCCTTATCCTTCACATTCACCAGACCTTACCTCTCCAGTCGCATACATTTGGGGCATGACCAAAGATGCCGGCCGTTCAAAAGGTCACCACAAACCATCGATGAATTAAAGAATGCCATTCGAGCCTTCTTCGCACAACTGAGACAACCCTTATTCGATAACATGACTAGCAACTTGAAACTTCTATTACGAAGTCTGTCTTGATTGAGGGAGTACACATTTAGAACATGTAATAAAGTCTAAATATGTTAAGGACTGTTTTGTGCGCGTCGAAAAGTACATATAGTAATGGACGTCGATCCGAGATCCGTCTGTACCCTGGACATATGACTGGCTACAACCGCTTGCCGAGCCGCGCGCCCGCTTGCTGCCTATTCGCCAACGCGTCAGTGCACTCACCGTGGAACCAAAACCGAGCGCATATATAAGGGGCTGGGCACAAAGACAAGTGGGAAAGGTATCCGTTGGCCGTGTTTTCGCTTATACGCAAAAGACGGTTGCGCCCAGCAAACTTCGGATATCAGGTCCAACAGCCCCACAGCCTGTGTACGGTGTTATACGAACGTATCATCAAATGTGCACATAGACAATAATGTCCTGCTGAAAGACTTTATGTTGGGATTATATGTGAAATATTTATTTTTATGTATTTATACATTTGTCTGTATCACTATTTAGTTTGAAAATAAACTATTTTAAAATAACCAAATGCCTCTTTTGTGTTCTCTTACCGGCAAACAGTTCTGCAAACTAGTAGAACCCTAACTATGTTACAAAATAAAAGAATTATAAGTCCAGTACTGTTTATTTCGGGGCATTCTGTATGTGTGCACGTTGAGATTAAAAATATTTACATATCACATTATATATTTAGCACGTTTATGCACGATATTATTAGTAAGTACATAAGTACTTACTAATAATATTTGCTGATGTAAGTGTTTTATTAATAGGCATTTGTTTACATAAAAAAATCTATTGATGTGCAACTTTACAAAAACGTATTTGCAATTTTGTAAAATAATAGGTATTTTTCATTATGTAAACATAAAATAAAAATAGATACCACAAACTTGGAGTATCGTATTATTTGTTCCAAAAATAAAATTCTGAATGAATAGCATTATCGCGTTTGCCTGGTTCATTGAATAAAATAACGGACCTGACGCCAGTCTACAATAAAGTGAATGACTTCGTTCAATAATAAAGTACGAACAAGTGATAATAGAAATGCAATGCTTCTATGTTAAACGAATGGTGATTCTCATTATATAATGAATTACAAACTTTGATTGTGGCGGAAGTATATAAACAAGACAATTTTATTTTACCTGGTTTGGTTCTTATACATGTAGTAAAAACCATTTTTGTACTAATTCCGTCTTGAGTAAATGTGTATACTAAAAACAAAATAACTCTTAAAAAGTGATTAAGGAAAAGACGACAGCAGAATTCTTGAAAGCGTGGCGTCACCGAGCAGCTGGTAAACAGTAAACATCCAGTTACTATACACAACAGTCGCCTGTCAGCGCAGTTTTGAAACAATATACAAAAACAAACGTATTTTACTAGTGAAGGGCACAAGCAAGGCGATCCGCTTCCGATACCGAAATAACCACCGTTCCGTATTTTTACGAGACGCTACGGCGAGCATTTAAACAATTGGAGGATTCAAGATAGACAAAACAAAATGTATATGGCCTTCTTATTCTTATATATATTTACGTATATCGCCAATCTCGTCTCTGTATTTATTTAATTCATAGATTATTTCTGGTGGACGGTTAATAACAAGTTTGTATGTATTCATTATATATATTTGAGCATGTTTATGACAATTTTATTTAGTGCCACCGTATTTGTTTATTTTACTTTCCTTTTATACAGAATGTGTCGACGGATCCAGGACAAAACTTGCATTGCATGGAACGACATATTTTAGTCATCGCTATACTTGTTAAGAATTTGATATGACGTATAATGAAAGAAAGTATTATCAAAACCAGGTCGGAAGCATTTTTGGGCAAAGTATATTTTGGATATCCCAAAATAATGTGTTCAATGAAAGTGAAATTATGTTTGGGGAAATTCTTTTTCAATAATTTCCAATAACGAGTCTGGTAATTTTGCTGAGATTTGTTTTAAAGAATTTATTTACAAATTTTCGTTATTGGTGCAATGTTCTAAAGCTGCAAGGCAAAACTCAAACCTGTTGTATTTGACGTTTGGAAATGCGTATTTCATCTGATTTTCTTAACTTCTTAGAACGATATTTATCTTTTGTTAAAACCCTACGGCGGGTGTCGCGTTAAGTTACTCAGCAATTTTTATGTAGAATAATTGCAGTTGTTCTTCCACTCATTCCGCATTTTGTGAACTCTTTTCTGCTTATGAACGACGAAAGTTGTTCCTGTACATATATCCTACTTTGCCAAAATTTACGAGGAAGTCTTATACTCTAGCATATTCAACAGCACCCGTTCCTTCATTTCACCTGAGCAGCGTGGTTTCGTATCTGGACGCTCAACTGTTACCAATTTGGCAACGGTAACTCAGTAGGTGGGAGAGGTGCTTTACAGGAGAGGAAGGGTTGATGTCATTTATACGGACATGTCAAAGGCATTCGACTCACTTGATCACGAAATTCTTCTAGGCAAGTAATCCACTTTTGGCTTCGTTCCTTCTTCTCTAAAGCTACTCCGCTCTTACCTAAGTCATAGACGGATATACTTCATAAATGGTGTGACGACAATAAGCTACAGCTGAATATCAAAAATGCTGTGTAGTTACATATTCACGTTCGCTACGAGTCGCCTCCACATCATATGACATTAACGGCAATAAGCTAATATCAGCAATTGAGTTTAAAGACCTTGGAGTATTATTCGATTCCAGTCTTAGTTTTAAATCACATATACAAAAAGTATCTTCTGACGCCTACAATCTCTTGGGTGCATCATGCGAATATCTACATATTCTACGCATACTGCCGTACTCAAGACTCTACTTTGCTTATGTTTTGAGCAAACTGGAATATGCTTGTCTTATTTGGTATCCCTTATATGCATCGGATTTGCTACTACTTGAACGATCAACGATCTTCTCAAATTTTTGAAATTCCTCTCTTACAAACTGGATGGTACGCACCCAGAGATGGGCATCCCACAAACCGAACTTGGGTCGACACACTGTATGCTGCCTTTGAGCGCCAGGAGAGATGGTATCTGCAATAAATTTTTGAAGAATCTTCTGGGAAACTACATATATCGACTGCCCCTTCCTGCTTGAGCGTATGTCGTTCATTATGCCAAGGTCGAGTGCGAGATATGACTTCACATTTATGGTTCCGCTCGCGAGGACTAACATTATGAGACCTCTGCCTGTATACACATTTTCCAAGCTGGGTAATCAAGAGCCGGGTGATATATTTGAAATTTAAAATTGACTATTTGATTGTCAAAAATTATCTTGTTTCTTATATTTGCGAGTATTTCTATGACTTTGTTATAATTTGTTGCTAGCACTTTTGTCTATATTATGACATACGTTAATTTATGTTAAATTTATACTTCTAACGTGTGCTCATGCTTTTTAGTTTTAGTTATTTTTCTTTTCCTGTTATTGGGCTTTGGCCTGTTGGGCAATAAATAATATTATTATTATATTGCTGCGGGTATAAATAACGATAACTTTCAAAATTATTAATAAAGTGACCCATTGTCTCTTATATAATGCTTTCTTCAAAGTTGCGTGTTTTACTGAGTTTGCTAAAGAGAACACCATTATAATCGCATTCATGAAATTCATCAAATTCTACCAAAAGATATCTTATTAGAAATAAAAAGCAATACCCGGCCATATCGTGTTTTCACAAATTATTTTCTTTCGGTTCCCTCATCAACTTCAAATTTGGATGAAATTGATACCCAAAAATCGGTGAAGTGCCTTCCAATACTTGCTTTGCCTTTTTTTGCAATTAATATATCCAGAAACGCCAATTAATTTTTTATATTATCATAATCATTTTATAGACAAATCAAACTCTTTTTCAGAAATCTAAGAATGACAAGTTACAGATTTCATCCATATCTTTCAATATATGAAAGAAAATACCTATTTTGGCTAACGCATTTTGTAGTTATCATGGAAATAAAATTGGTTTTTTAAAATTCGAATTAGGTTTTTTTTTTAATTAAAAAGCAACTACAATGGCACCTATACATGAGAATATATAAGTTTTATGATAATAAAAGCTCTAAAATCATTTAACATGACAATAACTGCAGTTTTCATATCGTACTAAACAGCCTTAAACCATTGATGTAAATCGATGTATAGAAGACAATTCTCTACATTGTATTGCTGAGCAATGGATTTAGTGCTTAGACTATCAGGCGAAATGTATTCTCTTTAAACAAAAATAATAAAATTTTTCAACGAAACAATAATCGTTTAAACATCTTCAAAAATTGGTAAAAAACAAAAATTTTTATACTAGAAACACAATTGGATTAAGTAGTAAATTTATTTAACAAAAATCCTTTCTTAAAATAAGAGTGTCAACTTCCTCTCAACACTCCTCAATTTCTTGGTCCAAGAAAATATTATTGTTTTGCCCATATAAAAAACAGATTTTCTTAACTGAATGCAAACATATTACTGTTTATTTTTTGATATATTATTATTTGAGGAAAGCTGAGGAAAGGTCAAATATAAACTGACCTTCGTTTGTAATTTTTCTTAGAAACATTATTTTACAAAATAAAAGCTACTTTATTTTTGTACATAATTTCCCCATAACCTTCTGTAAGCATTTTTGCCAGCGGATCGGAATTTTCACGACATTATTGTGATAACATTTCTTTTAGGCTTTTAAACAAATTTATGTGAGCTTACTTTATAACAAATACGAACTCCAGTAGTTAACTGCTGTGTCGACATTCATATTTTCAATTGGTTTATTTGCGAAGCAAAGAAAGGGATTCTTAGCGTTCAATAGACATAAATAATATGGAATCAATTCTATAACTGCCTTAATCGTTTCATAGATACTTTTGTACTCACCATGTAGGAATCCCGTAGTAAGAAAGCATTTAAAAAGAAGCAAATGGAGCAGATAAGAAATATTATTAGCACCCTACAGTATAAGCAGGGTTCGGGATGATTATTATTATTAATAAAATATAATGAAAATGAAAGTGAACAAAATGCAGGCGAATTGTAAACAAGGATATATTTTACATTTCAAAAACATCACATTTAGGAAACGTTTGAGAGAGAGAATCTTCCAAAATTTATTTGTTTTTAATTGTATTAGCCGTACAGGTCCGAGATATTCGCGACTAATCCCGGCAGCTGGATTATGGGATAGTAAATTATCGGCGATGATAAATCCCAGAAAATGAATGACACGTACAATTTTACAGATTCAGTAAGTATGGGATTCAGAATTTATGGATTTATTTTTAACTCTGTGTAATTCAATGCTTCGTCGATCCGTTAAAGTAGGTCAATAAATTTCCAGGCAATAAAATTTATTAATGAAAGGTATATGAGGTAGATAATTTTTGGTTCCCTTTTAATTCCAAAACAGATTGCTAGATGTGATATTTGTTGTTGGTACTTACGAAAATATCATTACTTTAGATTATAATTTTGGAATGCAAAACCAAAAAAAATTTTCTTATCCACAATGTAAAATTACTTAGGATTATTCTTAATGTGGTGAATTTTGGTTTTTAGAGATGTTTCCGAACCAAAATTTATGACATGACGGTTCAATTTTGCCTAAAAGACAATTGGAAAGGTTGAAAACAATAGGCATTATTGGGGTACAAGACAAAAGGAAATATTCTTATACCGCAGCAATAAACGGAAATAGATAAGAAGAAAGTTGATTTGAAAGATTTATATTAGAGTGAAACAAGCACGTTTTAATAACAAAGAAAGAACACCTTAGATTATTATGTAGATATGTGTAAATCATATGGTTGTTACATTGGCGTTTGAAGGTAAACTTAAGAGATAATCGCAAACTTTGAATATAATTACCAAAGATCGCCGTTTAGAGTTAAGATTTAGATCGCTAGTGAGAAATATGGACATTGTGGGTGCGGGAAACATATATGATTGGAAGAATTATTGTTATAATTTTTAATACAACATACACAGGGTCCGGCAGCGATGACGTTCTTAAGAAAAATCAGTGCTCAGTCATTTTTCCATGAAATCAAATTTTTGTTTTTCTTTTAACAGATTTAATGGTTTTCCATTTCGTAATACTTTGAAAAAAAAACGTAAGAAAAGCAAATTAAGTACGGAAGATGACGTCCTCTAGGTGATTGTCCCTGCACTTCTCCAGACGAGTAGTCAAGTTGTCCACACATCTTTGTACATATTGGCCAGAGTCGCTCGTTAGCAGCAGAAAACTCTGCAAGGGTACGGGGTTTCTCAATAAAAAAAGGACCCTGAGGTACCCCTATAGGAAGTAGCCGCAAGGGAACAGGTCAGGCGATCGTGGAGGCCATTCCCCGCGCAGGAAAATGAGTCGCTCTGGGATAGCATCCTTAACAAAACCATAGCTCCTTTGAACTATTGCAAGTTGCCCCGTTCTGCTAAAAAAATACTCTTCCAATGGGAATACGAGGTCTTCTCAGCTCGGGAAGAAGATGTATGGACAACTTGACTACTTGTCTGGAGGAGTGCAGAGATGAAAACGGTCCTCACCTAGAGAAAGTCAGCTTCCGTATTTAATTGTCTTTTTTACGTTTTTTCAAATTATTATGAAATGGCAAACTCTATTAAGTCTGTTAAAAAACAAAAATTTTATTTCATAGAAAAATGCTGCAGTTCTGATTTTTTTAAAAACGTCATACATCTCTCCGAATTTTTTATTCATTTTTGGGATGTCCTAGTACCCATAGTAATAAAACTCAAAATTAGCTTAAATATCTAAAAGGAATACGTAAAGAAATAATTATTAAAGTAAATTAAGATATTGTTTATGCGTGACTTATATAACAATTTTGAAAAAATAGCAAACACTACTGAACATGTAAAAAAAATTATACTATTTTGGATGCAATAACTAATTTTAATAGAATAATTAATTAAATGACATGTCTCCAGAAATAGCAATAGATCTCAGATCTCTACAATTACACTCAACAATTTGAAGAACAAAATCCCTGGCTGCAAAAAATTAACTACCAGAACTTGAACATTATAGCCTTACTTTTCACCGTTGACAAATCAAAACATCGGAAGATCATTTTCTTGACTTAAACATTCTCTATTAATAAAAATTGCGGCTTACTGCGGAAAAATATTTGATAATCTATTACAACAGAGACCCGGATAACCAAATTATATTGTTATTTTGTGCATTGTATCATCTTTGATAAGTACATGTAACGTAAATTTACTATTGTAGCTCGCTACGGATGAGGATCCTATTTTAATGTAATTTTTTTCTGGTACGTCCGTTCTCTGATAAATAATTTTAAGTTATGTTGTAATCAAAAGCTCTACAAGAAGTATACGTCCATAAACAGCAAGACATGTATGTGTGTACATTGTAATAAATAGTTCAAGCTGTAAAGAAAAAAATCGGGAAAAATTAAAAAAAAATAGTGTTGCCAAGAGATTCAAATAAAACTACACTACAACGAATTATACCTACAAAGTGTTTCTGGGTGGTTTTTGGCGACAACGTAGAAATACTTCTCACTAAATCCTTTCTACAATAGCACGTTTAGGGAGGAGTGCGTTTCAACCGGTTGATTTTTAATGTTTGAGATTTTTTGTTAAATTGGTTATGTGAGTTAAGTTTTATGTCCTACAAACTCGATTTTCAAATTCAAATTTGTCAAATCAAAAACCGTCATTATTACGTTTTATTTTAAACGTAAGTTTATTGCATAAAAAATTACACAATTTACTATAGAACATAATATACGAGGGCTGGAACTTTAATAGTGGCAACACTGCTGTCGTAGCAAAGTGAGTCGGAATGACTTATTCCCACTGCTACCACATATTAGTCTATGTCTCATCTATCTAACAATAAATGGGCTCTTCCTTCCGAATCAAAGCTTATGCTCTATGGCAAGAAACAGATAGTCTTCTATGGGTTACCGGTGTAAGCTATTGTAGTCTGTGTTTCCGTGATGTTTACAAAAGAGGAAGCTGATTAAAAATTGAAAGTGCTCGTGGTTGCACAGCATGTCATGAAGGTCTTATTTAAGCCTGTAGGGAATCAGCATTACCATACCGAACAGTGGCGAGATGGGTTAAAGCTTTCAATGAGGGACATGGGACTATGACAGATGTGGCTCGACCAGATCGCCCTGGTCTCAATGACTGTTGTCGCGTTGTTAGACACAATTCGATGTCAGACAATTAGTGAGTTCGGCCACGAGATAAGATTATCACATACGACTGTGCTGTATATTCTAAAGAATCGCTTAGGAATGAGAAAAATTGCGTCGCGGTGGATTCCCCACAACTTGACGGATATACAGCAATGGATGCGATACGATGCAGATCACATTCACTTGGAGCATTATGATCGTGAAGGAGACGCTTCCTTACGTCGCATTATTACGCTCGACATGGCCCAGATCGTACGTACCTAAATTTAAGCGCCAATCCAATGAATTCCAGGTCACCACGTCAAACAGAAGTGTCTGTCGTACCGCTACGACAGACTGTTAATGCCCAATATTTCCTTTGAGTTTTTGGAACATAACCTGAGGCTAGCGTTGCGAAGAAATCGACCACACTTTTTGCAAAACCCTCCCATCATTTTGCTGGATAATACCGCACGCGCTGTACTTGATCTGTATAATCGCTGTGGCTGGAAAGTACTTTTCCATCCACCATGTCCACTGGATTTAAGTCCACGTCACTTTGACTTAATCCCAAAGAAGAAGGAACCACTTTGTGACATTGGATTCCAAACTGTTTTCCAAGATTATGCAGGCAATAGATCGCTCCATCAGAACCATGAACAGAGAAGTTGGTGTTAAAGGCGTACCACGACTTCCACATCGTTGGCAACGAGTTGTTAGTAATTCTGATGCCTTTATTGAGAAGGATTGTAGAAGTTTCACAGTTAGAACCCTCGTATTTATTGTCATGCCATGTCTTAGGATATATTCACAGCAAAATATTAGAATGAAATTAGGAACATATATCCAGAAGAAGAAATTCAATAGTTAATTCTTCACAGCATTGTTGCTGATTTCTTGAAAGTTTTACCAAATATGGTCGTTCGAGTATTGCTAGTCCTCGTTTGCAAAATGTAAACCAAATTATGCAACAAAATCCTCGTCTTTCCATATGTCGTTCATCCTACCAAACATCCTACATTTAATGATTGATCAGTTTACCTATCCTTTTACTCATTAATTTCCTGTATTTTAGGATTTTGATATAAATTAGCAACTGGACAACAACTTTCACCGTTCTGATTTTATTAAAAGTTACGTCAAAGGTACAATCTTCACAATTTTGATCAAAAACACATTACATTCTTTTCCGATGAAAAATCGTTCTAGCTCACTGGGTTCATTAATTCACAAAGATAACAACCTGGTTAGAACATAACCTTTACGATGTAATTCGAGTTCCATCGCATTAAATTAAGATTGGAGTATGGGTGAGGACGTCACGTAGAAGAATTTTTGCCCCAATATTCTTTCAAAACACTATGTCAGGCCATATCTAGATTTCCTTTTATATATTTTTATATATTGACTGAAAAACGTGGTGTTTCAGAATAATATTGAGAATTTGCAGGAACTACATGCATAAACGTATTGAGCATTACGAATTGATCAGTGTTGCCAAAACACTGTACTTACCTCAAACATTAAAAATCACCCGGTTTGTAATACTAATCTGTCGCTTATTCCACCAATAATACTAATAGCATATACTGTTGACTCCAGCGCCAGTATTTATAGGGGATTACTTCTAGTTCCTTCTTTCTTAACATAGCCACATTGCCTTTGACAACAAGAAATGACACAGGATAATAATCGGAAAAAGAATGGAAGAGAGAAAGTACAACTCATATTGGACCATAAAAATGATTTGGAAAAAACATTGTCTGTGAGAAATACCGTCAAGTGACATTAAAATTGCCGTAGTTCGGGATGTTTCCATTATTTTTAACAACAGTTACTAGTAACGATATTTTCGTGATATGTTGTACCAATTAAACAAAAAAAATAACTAATGGCAAACACAGGACTTCACCTACCGTCCAGCAGTTCCTCCACGGCCGTACGAACGCCTTTATCGAAGGCCCTCGCGTCGGCTGCCGTCTGAAACGTTAGTCCAAACTTCTTGTCCCCGGTTTTCCAGTGATGAAACGTCGGCATCACTTTATTGTACTCGAAGTCTTTTTTAATCGTACAACTTAAGACGATCTGGAATAGACGCGAACGTGAGAGGTGCTTTTACGCACGCGGAGTTCCGCAAGGTGGTCGCACAGGACCGCAATAACGGTCGTTCTCAGTTTATTTGGGGGAGTGGTAGTTGATCGAAAGGGAAAAACGGTAGCTGTATTTTTTTCTACTCACACTTTGGTCGCTTATCCTTATTCCGTGTATCAGGTAGTCGTGCTTAGGTTTCTCTGTGCCCGTGACGGCCGAGGGAGACGGTCGGGGTTTCTTCCTTACGGAAACGTTGCTGAGTCCCCCGCCACCTAACGGAACCCAGCCCCCCGAACTGTCATCCCTTGACATCACCTGTGCACGTACGCGCACCAGGTAATTGCCACTGTAACAAAAATTGTTAACATTAGATCAACTACTTTTTATGCAGAAACAAATATTCCTTTCTACTGATAAAATTATTTATGGGCGGCCGGTTATCATACCAAGAAAAGGCACATGAAAATAATATCTAAACTACGAAGCTGAATATTAGTGACCGGAAGAGAAGTGTAAAGGATTAAAAAAATGAGAGATTTTATATCTTAAGCATTGGGCTTGTTAACACATTGTTGACCGGTCACGAGTTAACTCGTGTTTTCATGCCCAAACGTTGTTGACCGATCACGAGTTAACTC
>JARFOC010099393.1:0-12686 GCA_031763485.1 Osmoderma eremita | reverse complement strand
AACAGTTAGCAGTGGATAATCTGTCACATTTTCTGACTTGTAAGGCGTATCAGGAAAGTACAGTTGTCCCAATATCAAACAAAATGTATGCAGAGAGAATGGGCAGCATTCTGGCAGAATTTTAAAAGCGTTTTCAAGATTTTAAGTCGCGAGAAAACATTTTTTCCCTTTATTTACTGGTCTTTTCACTATGGAAATTGATAAGGATCCCCCTCATTGGATGGAAGTGATTGAGATTAAGTGTCAGACCCATTTAAAACAAAAATTTTATAGTGTTGGTACACTCGAATTTTATAAGTAGGACTTGCCTGTTCAATACCAAGAAATGAGAAAATTTGTCTGTAAAATTCTGTCAATGCTTGAAAGTACCTATAAGTGTGAACAATTATTTTCTTTTATGAAAGGAAACAAATCTCCCGCAAGATCGCGATTGACGGACGCATACTTGGACGCAGTTTTAAAAGTTATTTCCGATGATAAATTCACGCCACAAATAGACAACTTAATTAAAGAAAAAAGATGTCAAATATCTGTCAAAAGAAGTTAATGTTTGTACTTTTTTGTAATGTCCTTTTTATTGGAAATTTAATAAATATACTTGTCCTGTAATAGTACTTTTTTTCGTTAAGATTTTCAGTAGTTTGTCTTCTTTAATATTAGGTTTTGCGGCCCACCTAGTCTACGGTCTTCATGCTTTTGACCCACCAGTGACTTTGAGTTTGACATGACTGTTGTAAGGGAGCATATTTCGATTACTTTAAAGGAAAGAATGGTGCAAATGGGTACAGTGTTCGTATTGTTTGGTGCCATACCACGTCAGTTGCCAGCCAGTGGATATTGAAGAAACGGTTTTCATGTGCGAGAAGTGTGCAGCCATAACAAGTGGAAATGAATATGAAGATGATAATTCATGTGTACTTTCCCAAATAAAGCTTTCAAAGCCCTATTTCAGACTATTTATTTATCACGAATTTACATGTCCAACACCACGGACTTACCTACCATTAATATAAGCTGGAAAAAAGTCCGCGTGTATACTTTATTGGGAACCGTCGCGTAAATAAAAAGCAGATTATGATGCGGAAACAGAAAGGATCGGTGTGAATTTAAATGATTTCTTAAAAGAAAAGGGTAATTAATGAGACCTCACCGCGTGATAGGTTAATTTATAACGTTGGCTGCAACGTGGTGTTCAACCGAAGAGAAAACAAGCTCACGTGTAACTCGATACTCGATAAAATATCCTACTCACTTGGAACGATCCATACAATTGGTTACTTTACATAAAATAAAAATCAATTACACGCACAGCATTTAACATACTCCGAATATATAAACACACAAATGGTTCTGAATATTCTTCGGAAAAAATAAAGGCGGTATTAAAAAGAGACTAATAAGTAGAAAGCGTCGGGGCAACATCACTTTAAGAATAAAAACAAGAACATATAAACCAAGAGAAATAGTGAACACACTCAAATCCAATCGACGAATCAATAAATTATTTACATAACATGTGGATGGTGGTTACCTCGTATAACGATCGTAAACAGAATGGGAGTTAGGTATGCTAATAGGATTTGGATAATTTATATCATTACAGAACATGTTTCTTTTCTAATATATGTACATATATTTGTAAATTTCTGCTAATTATAATTATTAATATTAATTGCATCCAATTAATTATTTTTTTAGTTCCTATATATTTTAAAATTTATTGAAGTTATTTACACTATTTGCAATATCTCATAAATAACATTAAAATGTATATGTGGTATAACGTTTGGGTGATGTATAATGATATGTGATCTATAACACAAGACATAAGGTGTGGGAAATATTCTTTGGGATCATATGAGCTTTTCAAACATTTTTTTTGCTTTTACATCTTTTATGTTAGGAAATCACTGGTCACTCCCAATTCCGCTAGCGCGTGTGGTAAATTTATCTTTCTCTGATGGAGTGTTCTCTGAAGTACACAATAGTGACATCTATACATAAAAACAGAGTAATAGTAATAATAAGGATAATATCATTTATTTCCAACAGGCAAACAATCCAAGTACAGGAATATGAAATTCATCAAAATATATAAAAATAACATGAAAAATTATAAGTAATAGTACTATAGATTATCTCAACCTCCGAATGCAGTACAGAGCTTATGAGGATTCGATACACGGTTGCCAAATCGTCGAATCACCTGTACATTATTACTACCGGTTCGCTTATTTGGGCTTCTGACAGCTAAATGCATATTTTGAGGAAAACAGTAGAATATAAAAAACCATTTTTTGTTTAAGAATCGGTGAAAAAGCCCATAATTTTATTTATTATTACTCAACATTAACGTAATTTACATTTCGAACATTTATTTAGGAATTTGATTATTATATAATTTATAAAATTAAAGTATATAATCCTTTAACAAATAATAGTTTCCACTTTTCTAACAAAATTAGCTGGAGTCATACAAATCCCCATATAATACAATAATATTTAAGAAAGGAATAGCAATTACACACACATAGGTCTTGTTACAACTTTTAACACATTCTTTAATGTCATCTTGCAAATTATCCACTATCCACATTTCCTTTTCAATATTTTTTACGTGTTTGATGTAATTTTGCCAATTACCAACTGTTACAGTGCTATATGCTCTTCGAATTAATTCCTCCGTATATTTTACCTTAAATGTGGGACATTAATTTTTATGCAGTTTTCAACTTGTGCCTACATCATTTCAATGAGATTTAACTCGCAGTAGTAAGGTGGTAATTGAAGAACTTCATGACCTTTTTCTTTTGAAAGATCGTCAATCCTGCTTTTATCATACTGCGGTTTAATTTGTGACACGCAAAACAGGAAGTCCCTTTTTAGCATATCGTCAGTGGTTGGTATTTGCTT
This sequence comes from Osmoderma eremita, assembly GCA_031763485.1. Classification (NCBI taxonomy): domain Eukaryota; kingdom Metazoa; phylum Arthropoda; class Insecta; order Coleoptera; family Scarabaeidae; genus Osmoderma; species Osmoderma eremita. Next base: position 9,773 of record JARFOC010099393.1, on the reverse strand, counting down.
CTTACGGAGCCAGTCAATGATGTTGTTTTTTCTCCATGCTGCCACTGGAATTTTTTCTAATTTTCCGCAGTGATAGAAAGCATTATCAAGAACAATCACTGACTTCTGCGGTATATTTGGAAGCGATTTCTTAATAAACCAATCTTCGTATGTGTGTGAACGTCAGCAGTGTTTTACTTGCAGAAAAATGTATATTCAGCACCAGGAACAAGCCCGTTACTATCACCAGCATGAACTAATGCAAAACGAGGTGTAAGCCCGGTTGGGGATTTGAAACCAGTACTTAATCCTTGGATAAAAGCTTGTCGACTATTTTGAATTATAGTGTCTGTCCAAGTTTTATTTACTGCATGCCCTGTATTCACTCATGATTCATCAGTATATATTATAGTTCGACCTGAAATAATTAAAGTTACAGAACTATCAAATAGCAAGAACTAAATTGTACCTTCACTAAATTTCTTGATCTCTCGTAAGTATTTGTGCCTCCACCGAATAATGTCGTCTCGTTCGATGAGTATACTTTTACGTCTTACTTTTTTAAATTCGAGACCCATATCGTGCAGCAATCTATGTAAATTTGCGCGACTGAAGTTAGGGAGATCATCATTAGCATTGACAGCAGCAAGAATTGCATTTAATGTAGGTGGCATATTCTGTATAAAAAACACTATGCACTTTACGTCGAATGCTTGCGTGTTCTCATCATATGTTTGTAATCGGTCATTTAGTTGTAGCCTGTGGATTTTTTGGACTTGATAATGAACCAGATTGTTGCTCCGGCTTTATATTATATATTGTACGCTCTGAGTAACCCAATACTTTACTTGCTTCTTGAACGGCAGCAGTCACATTAATACTTTTATTAAAATAGTTTAAAACATTTGCAATCATACACTTCTCCTTCAGGCTAAATTTTTCTACCTACAGGCTCCATTAATGCAGTGAAAACTAATTAAATGTATAGGTTATAAGATTTCTAAAAATCAAGAAAAACATTCATAGTACCCTGCGCAGGCTCGAAAAAGATGGAAGCGTTCTGAGAAGAACGATTTGTGCAACTATATGTAAACAAATTAAGGTGAAATTTAACTAAGAATATTTTGAAACTACGACGATAATGATTGACAGCAGTTGACGCTAATAGACAGATAGATAGGTATCGTCGCCGACGTGACATATGTAAATAAGTTACAACATAGCAATCGGAAGTGAAGATAGCGCTAAAGATAGCAACTAAGGATAATAAGAGATAAAAGTTGCTATTATATCCCATACTGCATACGAAGGTTGAGACGATCTATAGATCTAATTTTAATAAAACTAAAGTTAATTTCTCGAACACGATGTGGTTGATTCAAAAAGTGATACGTGTATTGCACAATGTTTGAATTATATAAGCGTTTAAATGATATATAACTCAACTCTTAAATTTCTCAACCATATAGTTATAGTTTAAGAATTTTGAGATTGGCACCTCTACGGCTGGGGGATTAAATCAAAAAATGATGTGTTTCGGCAATTTTGTGTTATGTTTTATGCTTCGTTTTTCCCCAGAAACCCTGTATATTTTACTAATGTTTCCATGGGTATTATATCAGTTATACATATTAAATATGTAGGTAATACATAGATACTAGATTAAAACGACGATAAAAACGACTTTTTGACTTTTGTTTGTTTATAAGAAGTGAATTATTTTTAAGGAACCACGAAACTGTTTTCTATACAAATATATTTATTCAGCACTTATGCATAATAGGTAACATTCCATCGGTTTTAAGTGTATTTAATTTTCAGAGAGGCAACCACAATAAAACTGTTTCATTAAGTAAGCCAGCGACGAAAATATTTACCCAAAATTAGTAAACGGCATTGTATAAATATCCGATAACGTTCTCATTTGGGTATAGAACCGAAGTCCATAATAATTATTTCATCGCTTCTGCAAGTCGAACTCGTATCGACGGACAGTATCAGATCGCTTTCACCGAAACTATTTATCATCGCTCTCTGAATCGATGCCTTAAAATTAGTTTAGTTAATTTTTTGAAGCGGATCAAATTATTTTTATTCGGTCTAAAGTGATTTTATCCAGGAACTATTTGAGAATGAAGGTAATAAAGTAATTCATACGTCTATTTGATTGGGACATATGAATGATATTGGTTCATAATTTACGAAACGCAACAAAAGCTTTAAATGTGTTTTTAGGTATTTTATTCTTTATTGTATGTGTCCATATTTTCATTTTCCATACATATCTAGATATGTATGCTAAATAAATTCATACCAATATAAATTCGCTTTATGTCATTAGAATCGGTTAAATGGACTAAGTTGCTCAGAAAATAGAGTAATAGTTGATGCTAGTGTCACACTTGTTATCCAGTGCAGGGTTTGTAAGATATTCAAGAAAAATTGAAAACTTCCAAAAACTTCAACGTCAAATATGTTCACAGCCCCTAAAGATAAAATAAATGTGAAAATTGTTTCTAGTATAGTTTTTTTATGTAGAATCGAATAATGTGATTTAAAAATCCATGGCACTCTTTATTTTGGAGATATAATGCGAACTTGTATTTTCTTAAATGGAAGTCACAGTTGGCCATGGTGTCAAATGCTTATTTTTTTCTGATTTCATTGATATAACATTTAGTATAGCTATCTCTTTTAGATTTTGATTTGTAGTGAAATAAACAATTATTACTTCTATTAATTCATAAGTAGGCTTTGGAGATGAGTATCAAATAAGTCCTTTTGCTAGTTTTATTCGACGAATTCATGTATAGCTACCAAGAAAAGAATGATATGCTTTTTTGTTATTTACACATTTTACGTGATGCAATGGCAGACATATTTGATGAAATATCACTAAATTTGATGCAAAATTTAAAATACTTCCAGCACGATGGTACACCTGCTCATAATTGCCGAGCTGTGTGTAATTATCTTTCGGAGCGTTTTCCTAACTGGATTGACAATGCAGGTACAATTCTCCGGCCAGCAAAATCTCCAAACATTACACCTTTAAACTTCTTCTTATGGGGTGCCGTAAACAATAAAGTATACATGAATAAACCTAACAACTTCGAGGATTTAAAGATTAGTATTATGGCGGAAATAAGAAGTATCTGACCTCACAGCTTACACAGGATTCAAACTGAAATTGTGAGGATGCGCGAAATGTGTATACGTACTAATATATTTTGAACACTTACTTAAATTACAATGAAGTTGTTTGCTTTTGTTTACTTCCTTATGTTTTTGCTGGGTTTAATTTGGATTTTTTTTCATATTCCATCATTAATCTTTTAACATTTTTTTCGTAATAAAATATTTTCAAAACCTAGTTGATTATTTTCCTAATTATTAGAAACAATAATTCCTTATTTCACTGCTAATCAAAATCTAAAAGAGATAGCTATACCAAATGTATGATTGAATTCAGAAAAAAATAAGCATTTTAACGGCGCCATGGCGAAACTATGACTTGCATTAGAAAAATACAAGTTTGTATTATATCTCCAAAATAAGCAGTGGTATGGATTCTTAAATGACATTATTAGATTCTACATAAAAAAAACTGTACTAGAAACAGGTTTCACCTTTATTTTATCTTAAGGGGTTGTGATCATATTTGACGTTAACCCAAAAGAAGTTTATCGACTCGATAAAGTTATGGAACCGATAGCTATCAAACCCGTATGGCGACGTTTCAGAAACCGGACATTATCTATTAAAAAAGACATATTAGATTGTTAATTCAGTACACCACCTTAAAATGTTGCTATCAAACTTTTACCCCAGAAAATCCTCCAGTTAATTAAATTCCCTACGAAACATCCCCCAAGAATTTCATATCGCCAGAATGTTCCCCCCATTTCTGGGGGAAATCTTCCATTCAGGCAACACTGTATGAGAGTGGCAAACTAATGCCCGCTTTCTGAAACGAAAAAGAGCAGTTATCTGTTCGATATCTGGCCGTTTTACATGTAAAGCGGCCAAATATCGAACAGATAACTGTTGTTACGTTTCAGAAACCGGGCATAAGCGACACACTATTATTGCAAAGAAACACATTCCTCCCCAGACGCGCTAGGATTTAGCAGGAGGTTTTGAACCTAAAACCGACCGAGAAATGCTTATCAACATGAAATGCTTTTGTTTTATATATAATTTCATAATCAGATCAAAAAGGAAGTGGCTAGAAAAAATTAATTTATTTCACTTGAAGATTATGAGGAACTAATTCTACAATTTGAACATCTGTATTTTGTTTACATTTAATGTAGATTACGTTAATCTCCCGACCTACACTGGCCTGTTTATGTTTCATCTTTATAGTGCATGGTATAGAGCGTAACCAAGGCAATGAAATCGTTGCTATTAAAGCTATTACGGTTTACATTTGTCAGTAAAATTACGATATATACAAAACATAGTTATCAAAAAATACTTAATTTCCGTAGATAAATTTGTATACATCAACAAAACATAAAAGAAAATAAAAGAAGGCGATGTTATATTTGACCATATTAGTTAAAAATTCCATAAATTATACAAAATTCCTTCGGTTCACGAGAACTTCAAGCGGTTTAAGTGCCCAGACTCTGACATAATGGGATAATACCCTTAATACTTACCACCCCCGGGAAGTCACGTACTTCAACTTGGGCCCTAGCAGTTACGCAGTTTACTTTATTCGTATTGTGTTTGGGTAACGGACGATATCTCCGAAAAGTGCATAACATGGTACCGAAATCAACCCACATGTTTTAGACGTTCACAAATGCATTCCAAATCAGGAAAGTTTTGCGCTGTGACGCCTTAAAAATAACATACGTTGGTATGTAAGCTGTTCAAAGCGTAACATTTGTATTGTTTCATATGTAGACAATATTTATATATGCCTTAAACTTTTGTGATATATCGAATTAAACAAAGGATTTATACTTATTTTGTCTAAAAAAAAATTGTGAGTTAGCGGGCTAATTATATGTCGACTATGGTTGTCGAATAACCGAATTCGACTTGATAATGGGAATCCACGTATTTCCGAAACACGTGTCGTCCCGAATTAATTAATACTTTGTACGGGAAGAGTAATCCGAACAGTGTGTTTATATTGCTGCTCCACATTCCTTGCAATCTTTACTAACGTAATTAATGTTGGAAAGCGAAACGGAGGCATCTATACAATTGTTAATTTGGCAAGTTCGACTAAGGACATTCCACTAGATGCATCTCTGCCATCCGATAACTATATAAAATTATGAGCACTGAGTACAGCTGTGCAGTCAATGCCACGATTGGATAGGCGCCATCAGCTTTGTAAGAAAAATATTTTAAAGTTGTTTCTGTGTTCATACCAACGTTATCCGTTGATATGTGTAGGAAGGATACCAAACCACAGATGCATATTCCATTTTTGTACGTACAAGTGAGTACCTAATACAATTCAGTGGTGACGACCGGTTGAAGAATCGGCATGACGATATAATAAAACCTAAAGATTTAGATACCGCATTGCTAATATAAACTATCTGATTAGTAAAGGCCTAAGCCACTATTAAACAGAATACCGAGATCTTTTACAGTGGCCTGCCTAGGTATGGACGCAATTCCAACTGAGAAGGAGTTATTATGGGGAGTTTTGGAATAACTAACTCTATACGTTTGGATAAGTTGAAGTGGATTTTGTTGTTAGTACACCAAGCAGCAATTAAGGTTATGTTGCAGAAACAAACAGCCTAATGGCGAGATGATGCCACAATATGTCTTCAGATCATCTGCATACGCCAATGCGTTGCACTTCAGTAACTTCAAAAGAGCGTCTAACTAGATATTAAAAAGCAGAGGTCCCAGGTTTGAGCCTTGCTGGACACCGGTGTGCGAAGTATAATATACGGAGATGTAACCGTTATACGTGACATATCAGGAGCGATTCGATAGATAAGATCTTATGAGGTTCATATTTCTATGGTATCGGACGCCTTACTAAAATCTGTATAGATAACATCAATTGCTCTCAAATGTTGAGTTATAGCTGTGAGAGTAGTGACTGTGAATCCGCCGTACATAAAGCCATCTTGATGTATAGATAAGGATGGCTTCACGCAGATGAGTAATCAGTTGTGCAAAAATTTTCCTTTACGATGGTAGTAGAATAGCTAGGAGAGTTCTGGCGCAAAATCCCATAAGATTTAACATAGGGGTCTAAAAGTACTTTTCCGCCATCTTGGATTTTATGATCTGTTACGGCAGAACGGCTGGCCGATATATTGGAACAGCCACCCGTTGTAATATATCGGTCTGCCGTATCATATAATGAAATCCAAGGTGGAGGAAAAATACTTTTAGACCCATATGTTAAATCTTTTGGGATTTTGCGCCAGAACTCTCCTAGCTATTCTACTGATGGTTCATATAAGATGGATCGAATAATAGTAAGATAAACTATTAAGATATATGTATGTGCTTATAATAATAACAATAACATTTAAAAAAATGATGATAGAAGGAACTCCACATTTCGTCACTAATACAAGTGGCTTCTTCAGGAGAAAGGATAGTTCTGTCTATTATTTGATGTTGCACCAATAAATTATGGTGTTTCTGTGTGAAATATTTGATGATCTAGGTTTATGCATATACTCTTGCCGGTAACTGTACACACTATGCAAAAACATGAAAAAATTCCAGTACAATAAATATTTTTATTGCACTATCAACATCGCTACAATAAAGATTTGCATTACAAAAAAACGCATACAAAACAAAAGTAATTTAAACAATATTTTTTATCGGCTCCAGTGTATTTATCGGTTTAGAAAGAATTCACTATAAAAGTCTCTTAACATGGCCACATACCGCATTTCTTGCTACCAGTTTTTCTTTTTATCAATAACAAAATTGTTTATGGCTTCTGGAAGGAGCAACGCCCTTACGTGTTTATTATTATTTCCCTCGATAAAAACCTAAGGTCGCTTGCCTAGTCTCGGACGTTCCAGCTTATTTTGCTGGTATATTTTTAAATACACTTCCAACGTGTATACATACAAACGGACAGACATATTCAAACAAATGAATGAATGAGATAGTAGAGCACGGGCGTTCATAATTTCGCGTTGTGGTGATTATGTCAATTATATTTACGAGTGTAATAATGTTTTGCATACAATAAACAACTGTTAACAGAAGTAAAATATTGGCTTACCTTTCAAATTGTTTTTCTTCGTATTGTTGCATAGTAAGTACTTTTTCCAACTGGACGAGAAGAAAATCTACCATGAAATTTGTAGCAACTCTATGTGGAAGATATTTGAATTTGTTACCATGTTATTTCTATTACATTACCATCATTTTTACCGTTTCATTAAACAGACAATCACGAATTAATTATCTATCTGTTAATATTGATTTTAAAGTAACTAAATATCAATGCCCTACATTAAAATCAAGTACTCCTTCAAAATGTATAGAAAAAAATCTTCATTTTCAGAAAAGATTGGCTTGACCTTGCTCTGACCTAGCTTTGTTATATCAGTTATCTACCACAGTAACGTTATTGAGTTTAAAGGCGCCACTCGAAATATTGATCAGAACCTCCTATATATGATGTAATTATATGTCAAAGCATAATTAAATAAACTTAATAATAAAATACATTACGAAAAGTAGTTTGTGCAAAGTAATAAATGTAATGGAGGAACTATATGGATAACTAAATGAAAGAAAGCATAAAATAACATAGGTTTTTGACAATCCATTAACGAATCTGTATAAACAAAAAATATTTAGTTGCATATCCTTTGATGGTCTTACAAACATTATCAATTATTTACAATAACTCTTCCTGATTTCCCACAGTAACTGTGTTCATTTTCTTCTTGACATTACCTCACAGATGCCCAATGGAGTTAAATTCTGGCGATTGTGCTATGTAACAACGTTTATGCCATCTTAAATAATCTAGAATGCTGCTCTAGACGTGTATTTAAGATCACATTTTCGCAAGAATAATAATTGTATTATTTAAACTAATACCCAAACGTGGAAGTTAACCGTAAGTGTTTTAATCTAACCTGAAATACTTTTCCTTATATTTCGTAAACGTGCGACCTTACTTTTCGCAAATTTCCTATGCATACATATATGGTACAGTAAATAGTAGCAGCGTGTAGGCGTTGCAAGGCTAACGAATACACATACAGATGTGTGCCATTAGCGCAAAGGTTACAACAATTTGAATGCATTCCCTTAGTGGTTTATTTTGGAATTAGACGTATACGAGGTGTGTAAATTAAGTAATGAGACTGACAACGTAGCGTTTGATATTGCAACACGGGGGAACCACGGGGCATGGAGGGGCGATAAGTGGACATTGTAATACGCGTTCAGTGCAAGTTTGAACTCGATCAAGTCAATTGGTCGTCCGTTGTCGTTTTTCGTAGTGCGTTTTACAAATGAAAGACATTAATTTCGAGCCACGGTGTGCTATCAGGTTTTGCTTAAGACTTGGGCAAAGTGCAACAGAAACTTTTGCAAAACTTCACCAGGCCTACAGAGACAGTGTTTTGTCAAAAGCACAGGTTTTTCGGTGGTTTAAGGCACTTTCAGAAGGAAGGGAATCGCTGGGAGATGAACCACGCAGCGGAGGGCCTTCAACTGCGAGAACCGATGGCAATGTCGGCAAAATCCGCGATCTTGGGCGTTCAGATCATCGGTTGACGGTCAGAATGGTCGGGGAACAGTTGAATTTGTCTCACACCACCGTTCACCAAGTTTTGACGATTGGATCCTGCATCATGACAATGCGCCTTGTCACACAGCAATTTCCATAAACCATTTTTTGGCCAGTAAAAATACTTCTGTGGCTCCTCAGCCTCCTTATTCACCTGACTTGAGTACTTGTGACTTCTTCCTCTTCCCAAGATTGAAAATTCATCTGAAGGGACTTCATTTTGGGATACTTGAAAACATTCAAACGGATGTAACCGACCAGCTAAAGGCGATTCCAATATCCGAGTTCCAGCACTGCTCTTAGCACCGTCTCCAACGCTGGTAGGCTTCCCAAGGGAGTTATTTTGAGGGAGACAACGTTCAATTGAAATTATATTCGAATAAAGATATTTAAAAATATCAGTCTCATTACTTAATTTAGACACCTCGTAGTTGTACAGAGAAGCCTTTTATTGGTATGATTATATAGTGTAATTCGTGGCATTAAAATTCATTCGTTATAGGATTATTTTAGTTTATATATAGACTTACTGATGTTAGGATTATTGGTTAGCTACTTTTTGTTGTGCGGTTTTTATATTAAGTGTCAATTATATCATGCATTGAAAACTTTTGCAGCCAAATATTAATTTATGTTAATGTTAATTCATGTTTATGTTGATATTATGTCCTTCAAAAAGCTTTGCCTTTTAAAAACCTTACTAAACTAGTATAAACTTCCTTTTGTTGAAACTGCACACCAGTGTTATAATTTTCCATTTTAATGTAGATACACTTTGTGTTCATATTTAATAGACATATAAATTAATATTAAAAATCCTTGGATTTTCACTCTATTAAAATAAGAATTTTGAATGAAATAAGTTTCTAATTTGTTTAACAGAACTCGATATAGTTTCAATAAAAGTCAGACTTAAGAAACATCAAAAATGCCAAAAAACAATTAACCGTGTAAAAATGCCATTATCGGCGCGTGGTTTATTGCTGGAATCACCATACTAGCAAAAGCAATGAAAGGGGTACAAGCA
>JARFOC010099382.1:0-12688 GCA_031763485.1 Osmoderma eremita | reverse complement strand
TGACGTCGCCAATACCAGTGAATTGACTTTAAAGTTATCTTACTACAAGGTAACAAATTGTGGTAGAAACTACGTTTCGGGGACTTTAAATTTGGCAATTAAAGTAATTTATAAAAAAAAGTAATATTTATAGTCGGGATTGCGTCTAAGTTACTTCAAATAGGTTCCAGTCTCGGCTTCAGTTACTACACGATATGGGTCTCGAATTTAAAAAAAAGTAGGAACATCGAACGAGACGACATTATTTGGTGAGAGCACAAATACTTACGAGAGATCAAGAAATTTAGAGAAGAAGGTGCAATTTAGTTTTTATCCAAGGATTAAGTAATGATTTGAAATCTCCAACCGGGCTTGGACCTCGCTTTGATGCAAAGCATGTTGGTGATGCTAACGGATTTGCTCCTGGTGCTAAATATACATTTCTCTGCAAGAAAAACACTGATGATGTTCATCATGGGATTCAGACACATACGAGAATTGGTTTATTAAGAAATTGTTTCCAAATATACCGCAGAAGTTAGTGATTGTTCTTGATAATGCTTCCTATCACTGCAGAAAATTTGAAAAGATTCCACCGACAGCGTGGAGAAAAAACTATAATTGATTGGCTCCGTGAGAAACAAATACCAACCACTGACGATATGCTAAAAAGCGACTTGGTGTTTTGTGTGTGACAAATTAAACCGCAGTATGATAAAAGCAGGATTGACGAACTTGCAAAAGAAAAAGGTCATGAAGTTCTTCGATTACCACCTTACCCCTGCGAGTTAAATCCCATTGAAATGATATGGGCACAAATTAAAAACTGAATAAAAATGAAGAATACCACGTTTAAGGTAAAAGATATGGAAGAATTAATTCGAAGAGCATATAGGACTGTAACAGTTGATAATTGGCAAAATTACATCAAACATTTCAAAAATATTGAATAGGAAATTTGGATAGTGAATAGTTTGCAAAATGACAATGAAGAATTTATTATTCATGTAACAGATTCGTCATCATTTGAAGATCTAACTGGTTCATCGGTTGACTAAAAGTTGAAACAAGACATATGTGTGTGTAATTGCTATTCCGTTCTTAAATATTATTGTATTATATGGGGATTTGTATGATTCCAGATATTTTTGTTACAAAAGTGGAAACTATTATTTCTTAAAGGATTATATATTTTACTTTAAATTTAATAAATTGTACAATATCCCAATTCCTAAATAAATGTTCGAAATGTAAACTACGTTAATGTTGAGTAATAATAAATAAAATTATGGACCTTTTCACTGATTCTTACACAAAAAAAATATGTTTTTTTTTAAATACTACTGTTTTCCTCAAAATGTGCATTTTAACTCTCAGAAACCCAAATACTGGAACCGAAAGTAATAATGTACAGCTGATTCGACGATTTGGCAACCGTGTATCGAATTCTCATAAGTTCTGTACTGCATCGGAGGTTGAGACAATCTATAGATAGATAGAGAAATTGTCGGCAAACATAGATAAACAATGGAACTAGTTTAGCAAACACAGTTTTTACATTTTTCTTTAGTCATCTTCTAAGAAACAAAGTTGTTTGTCCGATAACTTGTTTATTAAGTGTGCAGTAACATTAGGTGTCTTATATTTACCGAAATTGCATATGTTTAAGCCACTTTCCTTTTTGTATTTGAAAATCAATGTACCTCATTCGAAACATTAATAACAACAATTATAATCGGGCAATTTACCTATTCATGTACTAAGTAAATAATTCAAAAGCGGACAAGTCGAAATTCTTCGTTGGTACATCTTACTCATTAAATTTGAGATGTAACTGAAACATCTTTGCGTTAGCATTTAATATTTATGTTCGTCTATTTTTCTTGCAAAAAGCGTAATCACAATAATGGAATAACTTCAAAAACGAACGAGCAGAGGAAACAATACTTAAGCTAACCCAACAAAATACGATGCTCAGGTACTTCGAATATAGTTAAATTGTATATCACGCAAAACAAAACTTCGTTTAGAGTTACTTTTAATTCCGCTATAGAGGCATAAAAGGCAATTAACTATTCTTATTATATTTCCAACGATAGATTACGTTATTACTTAATTATTAATGTTAAGGATTTTAAACTACATGTAACAATATCCACGTGCAAATGAATTTTTACTAATCTAAGTGGCTTACCTCCTACTTAGTGGAATCTTATAATTGCACTGAGAATTTGATAATGTGTTATGGGGATGATCGTTCGACGACGGGATGGGGATTATCACGCGACGACAACAAGAGAGGCTGTCGTAGCTAACAGATGATTGGATTTGATCCGACGGAAGCGAACCAACGTTGGCAACTGAGCCGCTACTCCTAACTACCATCGATTTTAAACAACTACGCGCCGCTAAGTTTAGACGTCTATGTAGTCACTCTGCCCTCTTGCGCCTCGAAATGCATGTTGTCGCGCTTTCTTTTATGTTGTCCAAAATTATAATGCAACTTTTCATCCCCTGCACTCACTGGATGGAAGTGTTCTTTTTTTTTCAGTGTCCTGTTAGCGTGGAAAAAGGAATGCTTCTGCACGATCCAGTTTTGTTTGTTCTTTAGATGTGAGTATGTATACTGGTATAGTTTGCAATTTCGGTTTGCATTGTATGTGGTTCTTCTAGCGGAATATTCTCGGTTTGATAAACGACGAGAAATGTAAAACATATCCACTTTTGACGTTTATGTTTCGTTCATGTATGTATGTATGTTACTGGTTGAAAATGTTCCCACTTGGTTTTATGGTAATAATTCTAATACAAAAATATACGTATTATAATACAAATAATTTATAAAGAAATGTGGGAAACATATAGGATAATTGATTAATCTATCTATGCTTATATAAAAAAGTCAAAGTAAAAAATGGAAGAAAAAAGAAAAACTGTGAAAGTTATTATGAAAAATTACATATTAAAGTTAAGTAAATTATGAAATATGTCGGAGCTTAATTTGTTGGCGTTGCTGCAGTCATAAAGCGATGATAACACCGGCACATGGAACCAAGTTTTACTATCTGGTATATTGTTAACTAATTTCTAAACAACATTGGCCGTTGGGGGGCTACAAGAGGTCTAGCGCAATTTCCCCAAAAGAAATACATTGGGCCCAAAAAAACTACTTGCCCGCTATCTTGGATTTCATGATCTGTTCTGCTCCAACAGATAACCGTTCCATTACGACGGGTGGCTGTTCCGATATATCGGCCAGACGTTTCCGCCACAACAGATAGCCGTTCAATTGAACGGATACCTGCTGCAATTGAACAGCTATCTGTTGTGACGGAAACAGCTGGCCGATATAACAGCCGCCCGTTGTAATGGAACTGTTATCTGTTGGGGCAGAACAGATCATGAAATCCAAGATGGCGGAAAAAGTAGTTTTCTTGGCGCAATGTATTTCTTATGGGGAAATTGCGCTAGAACTATTGCACCCCCTCTACTACTGGCACATTGGAGCTTGCGTCATATGATAAGCCAAGGTATATTTCTTTCGACGCGCTTTCTTTTGCTGGTACTAACCGCTGCGCAGTGTAAGCAGTATATGGATAAAACGGATAAAAATCATGCTGGGGTATATTTTTGAAGTTAATGAAAGTTCACATAAAATGATTAATGCTATGCAACTAACATTAATTGCTTATCTATATTCAAATGGTTAAGCAGCTTGGCTTAAACTTAAGTTAATTCTTGTTGTCAGGTGGAAATCCTATATGGATACTGTAAGCTTGGTACAATTGGGTTGATAACATAGGTCTGGAAGCATGTAATATTCTTTAAACCCACTTTTTTAATTCACGTCTCTCTCGCCCCTACACCTGCAAAATCAATGTAACGGACATACTAACTCGGTTGAACTACACAAGACCATACATTCTGTAGCAATAGATTTTGTAATATATTATGCAATTAAGAAAATGCATGATGATTTTGTGAGACATTTACGATGTGGGGTAAATGTAGATCTTCATTTTTCTCTATCATACTCGTATAACTTGGAAGAGTATTATTGTGTAAGCCATTCGCAGTCATATGCAAATTTTTATACATTCTAAAACTAAAAGACAGGGAGATCGAGTCTTTTAATAATTCCGTCGTAAAAAGCAACGTCAATTTCGTGCGACATCTAGGGCACTGCACTTCTTTGATTTATCGCTCAAATGATGGGAGCAGCTAGAGACAATATCCTCTAGAGTATGTAGAGTATAGCCCGAAATAAACAGTATTGAAGTTATAACTCTTTCATTTTTTAACATATTATCTAGACTTTATTACTTGTTCTAAATGTGAAAATCAGAGTTCATAACGAGGTTTAATCGATGGTTTACGGTGACCGTTTGAAGACGGCATCTATTGTCATACCGCATACGTCTGCATAGGTAAGGTCTGGCGAAGTCTGGGAAGTCAGTAAATCATGAAATGATTTTGGTTTGAAAATATCCCTGAAGAAATTGACGAACTGCGACAGCAGTATGACAAGTTGCCCCGTCCTCCTGAAAAACTTCGAAATGCCAAATCACGTTCACGACAGAATCGACGTAGATCAGGGATAAAGCGTGTTAAAATTTGTATGTACCGCTGTTGATTAAGTGTGACCTGTCTACCATTCTTTTCGATAAAGTACGCACCAATGATTCCGAAACTGCACACCAGACACTCACTCTTTCACTATGTAATGGAACTTCTCGAACCACATCAGGTCTGAAAAATCTCATAAATCGATTTGTGCGCTGATCCACATGGCCCAACAAATGAAAATGTGCTTAGTCTGAAAACCATACATTTTTAAGAAATTCAGGATTTTCATATTGTAACGCGAGAATTCTGCCGCAATATTCCACTCTATAATCCCGAGGATGTAATTGTTGGTGCACCTGAATCAAATACGAAAATGCACCCAGATCCTTCAAGATTCTTTGCGAAGAAGTTCTATTTACACCAAGTTGCAACGCTCCGCTTGGCTGGCTAACTTTCGGATGTTCTAAGATCTGATCAACAACGCGTTGATGGCTATTGTTAATGTTAACTGTCCTGGGACTTTCGTTTTCGTTGGTACAATACACTGCCAGTATTTCTGAACCTTCCAACAACCTTTAAAATTACGGCATTACTCGGAGAACTTTTATTAAACTGTTGTGTGAATTTATAACATACGTATCGCAGACTTGTACAATTAAGTCGGCCGATTCCGTATGAGCGAAAATATTGCTCCACCAGATAAACTTTCTCCTCTGAACTTAACACCATTTTTAACAATTAGGCACTACTAATTAATTTCTGGACGTTCACTTTACCTCAAAACAGGACCTTTACGTTACTTTCAATATACTGGCTTCTAAAAAATGCATGTGATCTGAACCGAAAAATTTGGGCAAATAAAAATTATACCAACATATTACATTTAAATAAGCTTTGTTTATCAAAAGATTAGAAAACAACTAACATCATGCGTAGTCATGATCGAAAATAAACGAAATTCTATTGTAACAAGAGAATATCAACTACTTTAATCCGCAAACAGTTTTCAAGAAAATATCTTTGCAAGTAATCAAGATGTACAATAGGAAAGTATAATAAATAGATTTCGTGCAATAGATATTTACGTTCAAAAAACCTGGCTCATTTTTACTAACAAATGGAAATTTTCTGTTAACGCATGTATTTTTAAGCGATCCATAAATGCTCCATTCATAAATTTAGGAATAAATTTAGAAAAAATAGTGGTGCGTTTTATATTTTTGTCCCTACGGCCCTACACTGTGCGCTGGGTAAAGCTCTAACGCACAAAGAAATTTAGAAACCTTCTACATATGCGATCAAGTATTAATCGGTTGCACGCAGAGTAGGGGTATGAAGCTACAACTACTCAATGTGTTTACTGGCAAGGAAGGCTTAAGAAGATTCGGACTTCTGCAATTTGCAGCTACCCTCATTTTAAATCCCAAAGATCTGTAACTAACCGCACACACGCTTTCCAGCTGATGTCTAATGATTAGCTTCGAGTATTTACCCCAAGGTATTTAAATACATCTTTTTTGTCAAGATAAGGACTTTGAAATGTATATTGGGAAACAATGAGTAGTTTAAATTAAGTCAACTGGCGTAATAACATTTAGTGATTTTTAAATGTAAATGATAGTTAATGCATCAATCGATAATTGCGTCTAAATTTCATCATAAATCTCAGAGAGGTTCAGCAGAGAGCAGTGAGTAAATCGTTAATGTACATGGTAAATAGTGACGGGCCTATGTTAGACCACTAAAGTACGTCTGATTTAGCAAAAAGTTAGTTGAAGTGAAAACCATTTTAAGAAACGTGACACGGACAGTTGCTTGGATAGGATTGCTCTAGACTCAATGACCATGGAGCGAAGGCAATATAGTTAAGCCTTGATAAGGAGGCTGCGTGATCCATAGTATCGAAAGCGTGTGGAAAATGTAAATCACATCACTCTGGCCACCCCTATCATATTATCACAATATTATTTATTGTTTGTATATATTAGCATTAGGGTGTTTGCCAACTTTTGACTTTTGTTGATATTTCACCTAAAAAAGTTTAGATTTGCACAAAAATTCATAAGAATGGTTTAATTTTTTCTGGCGCCGATATAGGAACAAAGTTTAGCCATATATAACCTTCTATATTTATAATATTTGTACCTTCAAGTAATTTAACCATTTTAAACTATTATATAACAATTTGAACTATAAATCAGGCAAAATGAATTTTCTTTGGTTGCATCATCAGTTGTCTTATTCTATAACAACACCCTTACTTTTTACAGCCAATTTCCTATTCTGCTATTGCTACTTTCACTGTTAAATTCGTATGCTAACAAATTTTCTTAATGATTGCTTAAAAATTTACTTGATCTTTTTTCATATGCTTTCATAGTTTTCATAAAGTCTAGATCAATTATACGTGATTCTATCTCGGCTTGCATTTAGGCAGAAGATTAACGTGTCGCAAGCATATCTTTACAAAGCGTGAACAACTTGGATTAAAACTACACAAGATGTATTGGCTTATCGGACCAAAATCAAAACTAAGTGTGGACAACAAAGTGTTACCTTATAAAGCCATCCTTAAACCAATATGGACATTTGGTATCCAGCTGTGGGAAACAGCTGCCGAGTCCAATATCGAAATTCTTCAGCATAAAGTGCCGCGTGTAATAGTTAATACTCCAAGATATGTGCCCAACTTCAGCAACAAACTTCTGCGGGAACAACGTAAATGACAAATTCACATTAGGAAGATTTGAACTGCAAGGAAATAAATTTGCTAATACCTCTGAATAAAAAGAGTAACCAAATAATAAAACACAAAGACATGAATGTTAAGAAAATAATCGGTTTCTTTTATTTCCTGTCCTATCTTATCTTGAATAAAGTGAAAGCCCAACATGTATTAGCAACATGAAGCCATTCTATTGAAGTTATAGTTTCTAACACTAAGCGTAGCACTGGGCCAGTTGTAAGTGTTGAAATTCTTGAATCAAGTTTTTTCTAAGAAGTTCCTCAGTGCCAATATATTAACGGACTGGTTCCTAAAGGGTGGGACGCTACTTTCGCAAAGAAATGCATTTTTGTGTGATCTAAAATGTGTTTTATCTATCTTCAGATAACCCTTGCAAGTGATTCATAAGCATAAAATAAATAAATTTTGCAAACTTTGAATTTTATATGGACTTCCAGTCAACCTACTGAGATAAAATCTAGATCAAAGTTGAAAGAACCGTTAAAAATATGAAGATTTTAATGAATCTGTGGGAGGTAATGGTCATTCTCAAAATGCTTTTTGAATGCTGTCGTTATGTGTGTATGATATTTTAAAAGTTAGCTATAAATAAGGACTTTGCCAACCTCATCTGAGTTGAGAATGCATCGCTTTCTGACCTAGTTGTACAGTTACAAACCTCGGATTCGATATAGTTTATAAACTTTTTCCGCGTTCAGCACTTCGTTACCTCGACGGTTTATCTATGGATTGATAAAATATTTATTTAAAAATAAAATAAATAATGGTTGCTGTTACGCTGGAGTCACACACTTTTTATTCTAACTCACCTGTTGGTCAACTTTTCACACCAAATATAAACTCTGATTAAGAAATTTTCCTATTGCCAGCTGTCGCTCCTTATATATTCAATTTCGGTAGTAAAGTTCTGATCTTGAAATTGCAAATTAAATTCGGAGAATGAAATATGGTTGCTAAAGTGTAATTAGAAATTTACGCAGGCTTTTTCCAAGTTTGTAGTATTGAGATTGAAGTATTGATTAAAACTTCAATCTCAATTGTTGTTGGACAGAATATGTGCAACAACATTAACACTTGCGGTTATTTCTCTTTACACATCACCTATGCATCCACCGAAGGTTAAATACTTTGTTATATAGTTTGTTTTGTTTGTTGAATGTCATCATAAAGTTCACCAAACTAGTTCAGTTAGCTCAGAAACTTGCTCAATGAAGTGTTGTTCAGATCAGCTAGGGATGGCAGTCTCTAGCAGAGTGTCAAATAACATACTCTGTTTTTCATCGGCATTCCGTCTCATCAGAGAGCCCGATTCTGTTTCTGCAGTGACCTGTAAAAACAGAAGTAATTATTTTCATGCATTTACGGTCAAGCTGATGGTCGCTGTTGGCCTTTACCGCGATCAGCCTCCTTCTCCTTCTCTCTGCCAGTAGGGTCTGCCATGCCCTGAGGGAGCAGTCTCCTGCCGGAAGGTATGGTACTTTTGATAGTTACACGCCCCGTGGATTTTAAAATCTGGGTTTCTGCGGGTTGCTTAAAGTTTTCCCCAACGGAAATTCCAGGTTCTGCTGTTATAGTAGGGTAGCTTTTCTTCTCCTGGTCTTGAGGCTGAAGCGAACCTAAAATATGCACGGAATTAGAGCTCCTTCAGAGCTTGTAGTGATACCTCGTATATAGAGAACGTCTAGGTCTGACCTGGTTCTGAATATTCTGGGTGTAGTGACATCCATTTGTTGGTAGGAAGTGAGTGGTTCACGCTCTTTAGGCAGGTCAGAACCGTCTCTGCTGGTTTCTTGTTCTTATCATACGATATATATGCAAGGTATATACATATGTAAGCTGGGTATATCCTGCCCAAGGGCGGCTTTCAGTTTTGCGCCTTCCCTTGGTTTGATAAGGCTGTTAACTGTACTTTCCAACCAATCGGGGTTCCTTACCAAGCTGGTCATTACAGATGACAGGAAGCCGTCCTTGTCGTAGAGAGAAGCTCTCGAAGCTTACTTGCGAAGGTTGTGCCAGTCAAGCGAGCAACGTACTATGCGATGTACCAAACAAAGAGCGAGGCCCCGTTTTGCCACTGTGTGCTATGCTTCAGGCCAGGCCAGGTGTGAGGCGAGAATGCCTAGCAGGCGCGAACCTGTTATGCTATGCGCCAGGCCATGGGCGAGGCGTCGTTGTGGCCGCACACTTAGATCGTGGACGCTTGCTGCCGCCTGCCAGATCGATGTTGCCACCTTCAGCTCCAAGCCGCCCTATCCCATCTAAGACTATACACAGTGGTTGTACTAGAGTAGTTTTATCCAGGATATCTATTCACGTTATCAATCCAAAACTGTAACTTTGAATACTTGAATATTCATGCGCTGTGATAGATTTGTCAGGAACAGCGTAAATAATACCACCTACGGATTTGTATACAAAGGGAAAGGGCGTTAGAGTTAGATTGGCAATTTGGTGGTAGTGGACTCACTTATACATATAAGAAGTAAACACCATTGAAAACTCATTCAAGTATTTTAATAAGTTCTTTTTTGGGGATCGTCGTGTTATTCCGAATAAGGCTCCAATTATCAGATACAATGTCTATAGCAACGGATCTAGGAATATTAGTACATAAACTGGAGATTAGAATGTGATGAACTGTTAAGTATCGTTAACTTTTTGTGAAAATTCAAAGGTGTTTGTGATTTAAATTCATTAATTGATTAAAGAATTTATCAATGATATTGGCCACATATGGTATAGCTCTCAACACTACTAACAATAGGATGTAGTTATAAGATATCTTTGTGGACTTTTGATATACCATAAATTCTAGGTTGTGGGGAATTATTACCTATTACCTTGGTTTTTATATCTTATTTCATCAACTGGTTGGTTTCCAAAATTTTAATGAAATAATTTGCTTTACGTGCGTAAGTAGGGGTGGAACTTTTGTCTAGTTGTTTATAAACATATCTATCACTAACCAACTGTGCCATTAAGTTTTCATCGTGTTTCATGTTATATACATATATATTGCAATGTTACGAAATTCTAATTACTAAATGAATTTTAAATAATATAAATCTTAGTTCTTCCTTAAGTCAAGTTGGCACAAACCGGGCAACTTCTGAGTGACAATTATTGGACATCTGCTAAATTAGTTATAATATGAATTATTAAAGAAATTGTTATCTTTTAGAATACCAAAAACCTAAATATGTACTGAAAATATAACTTGTAAATGTTACTATCACAATAATTACGTACAGGTAATTTTAAGGAATAAATTAAATTGGCAAATACCTTAACTACCCCTTGTATGTGTGTCCGTATTAAGTTTCGCCCTGTTATATCTCCTTATACTGCTGCCACTCACTCCAACCCCTTTAAGTCTTTCTCATCACACGTTTGCAATCACCCGTTTCTTTGGATTTATTGCTTCACTATTCTTTTTATACGGTTCATAAACTTTTACTTTCTGACTGTTTATAGTTTATTTACTTTTCTGATAGTTTCGTCACCATCACAACAGTAAGTTTTTCTCTTCTGCGCGGATATGCACCGCAGTATTCTTTAAATTAATAAAAAAATTTATACCCATCATCTATCCCTGGCTGGATTACTATTACTCGCTGCAGTTCCTCTTTATTGGCTGAGCCTCGGAGATTAAGGAGTACTCCAATATTAGTTCGAATAACAATCGTTTAGGTGGCTGTCATATATTTATCAAATTGTTTTAATTTATCTGTATGTATATTGCGAGTGCCGTAGTGGTCTAGTGGGTTGGTTGCTGGACTACTAACTCGAAAGGCCCGGGTTCGATTCCCGGCCGGCGCCAATAACATCGATGGCGTTTTTACCGCCACGGCTCGACTCAGGCTGTAAAAATGAGTACCTGGAAGTCAAATTCTGGGGTAGTAAGAGGCGGTCGGCTCGTAGCGCTTGCCACGTTACAGCCCTAATGTACCGAAAAGGCTAATAACCATGGCAGACCACACCCATCATAACCCATTACCCATTACCATGGCAGGCTTGTAAATGGGGACTACTATTATTATTATCTTGGTTACGATTGGGTTTTGAGTCGCCTCTAACGACATTATAATACTTATGTACCAATTTAAAGTAAATAGCTTTCACAATTGATTAGTTCAAGATATTTAGAAATGTTTTTTTTCCTTTACAGTAAGCTCAGCATATCCGTGTATATTGCAGTTTACTTTTACTTTCATACGGCTGATAAAAAACTAAAATCGTTCTAATTAACCCTAGGGTAATAATGGGGTAACATGAACCGCAATAAAAAGGAGTCACATTGAAATTCAAGCAAGTCTTTTCTGATCACTTGTCAAGGGTTTTACATCTGCTGCAACTGTTCGTTTGAAACAAGAAAATTTCTGTTGGACCGAATACGTCAGCGTAGTTATCGGTTCAACAGAAATTTTCTTATTTCAAACGAACAGTTGTAGCAGATGTAAAACCTTTGACAAGTGATCAATGAAAGTTACAAAGCGTTTAGTGTTTTCTTGAGAATACGAGAAATCATTAATAAATTCTTAGGAAGGTAGATACTTATTGTACAGCCGATGCGTTCGCCAGATATTACCCCAATGACACTTTTCTTCCGGGATATCTTCAGGATCAGGTTTACGTAACGCCTCCAGAAAATGAAATTCAGTTAAGAAATTAAATTACTGTAACTTGCCAGAGAGTTTGTGCTGAAATGTTATCCAATGCAACATGGGGTTACGCAAAGATGCCGCCAATGTTTAGCACAAAATGGAGCACAGTTTGGGCATGGGAGATAATAATGCATAATTTTGCCATTTTCTTTCGTTCCATTTTGTTTTCGTTAGCTTCTAAATAAATGTTGAATAACGCTTGGTGCTCCGCATTTACAATGCTAGTGGTATTTTTACACACGATTAAATAATTATTTTGCTACCTTCTTTCAATTTTTTCTTGTGTAAAGGTATACTTGTGATACATTGTTGCTTTCAGAAAAAAAAAGTATAGCCTAATTTTTAAAAAAACTTGGCCATAAAAGCTGAGAACGCTTAAGGGCTATAAATAATTTTATCGGCTCATTTTATAGCCTACATCTAGCCATTTAAAGGCGCTACGGACTCGCCTTATTGTAAAAGACACTGTACACAGATAAAAATATAGCGGAGTAAAATACAGAGTCTCCGATTCGGAGGGATTTTTCTAGAGGAAAGAGTTGTATATCTACAAAACGGTGGGCATTTTATCACTTTCGGGCAAAATCCCTACCGAAACGGAGGTTCACAATTTCCTCCGTTTTATTTTAATCTCAGCACGGAGAAAATATCCTCCGTATTATTTCCGCCACGGATATTTGTATATCCAACTCCCAAACGCAGTTAAATGTATTCATTGCATATTATATTCTCT
>JARFOC010099371.1:0-12690 GCA_031763485.1 Osmoderma eremita | reverse complement strand
AACTAATCAATTTTAATATCAATAGTCTTGTTAAATTTCGAAAAGTTGCCTGGTTCCATCCATCAGATGTAACAAACAAACCCAATTGTCGCAAATATATTTAAATACAGAAAAGTCAATTTTGGAACATACCAATATATATACGTGTATATATATATATATATACTTCAAATTCATCTTTTCGGTAAACGAAGAAATAATAAAATATCCTTTCGCAATTTCAACCTGAATTAATTTTTATACTACATCCGTTCAAAATTTAATTGAAGGCCGAGGTGGTGTAAAGATTATTTCCACCAAAACCACCTAAATACTCTCCTTGACAGATACGCACCAATAAATCAAACATTAAGCCCATTATAACGTATTATCATCAATTATTAAGCGTCTCCTTCCTTCATACTGAAAGACTCCCCAAAAACGTAATCCACCCTGCGGGTACTCCATTAAAACTTTCAATCGCGAAAGCCCTCTACACTGCACTGCCGAACATTCTTCTGTTCGGCGCCACCCTAATCTGAGCGTTCTCCGGCTGGCTATACATTGCCGAGACGGGGCGTATTAATTGGATCAACTCGCAGCAATTCCGATCAATCTTCGAAAAGTGCGTGGCGTTACTCCGTTGAAACTCATCCCGGGATGAACGATATTGGAAGTGAGTATTTAAGAAAATGTGTCGTCGTCATCGATGGTGGCGACACCTATATAGGGGATCCGTATCTGTGTGGCTCCAGACCGTACAGGATTAGTACAGTCAATGCTGTGGCGGTAATCTATCTTCAAGAGGGAAGATTACTACGAAGAAAGGAGTAGCGGATGAAAAAGTTGGTGAGGGTGAAGCTCTCATGTGATATTGTAAAGAAGGACATGTACATTATGTGTTTATTACTTTCTTTTATTAATCCTTACTGAAAGAAGTGAAAACGTTTTAGCGTCCGTTCTTACAGATATTTCTTGGAGGGGAAAGCCTAACAGTATTCCTAATTTTCTTACAATTCATAAGGGACAATTCAATTTGTAGGTATCTGTGAAATTTGTTTTTGTAACTATAATCTTTTATATCGTCAAGAGATTGGTTGACTTTAAACAAGTCGTTTTTTCCTTGACACCAACAATTTCGTTTTACAAATTTTTTGCTGACGTTCAAAAGTATTTGCTACTCTTGTACAGGACTTAAATAAAGGTATGAAAAATGAAAAGAAAACCACCTTTTCGGATATTAATTGTCAGTATTCCAGAAAAGCAAGATATAAGGCAACTAAGTGGTTAAGAATATAATTTTCGGTCCAATTACTAAGATACATCCGGCAGGATGTACATGTATATGTTACGGGCAACTTGATTAACCGGGCAGTATTAATATGGACCGATCATTATGAATAATGACCAAGAGGGCCGGCCAAATTGATAAATTTATTTTGGCCGGCCCATATTAATAATGCCCGACGGCCCGTGGTCCATTTAAAAAAATCAAGGTTTGAAATATTTTTAGTTTATCACTTGGACCGGAAATAGTAAGTGAAGATGACCTTGAGACAATGTTAAAAGACGGTGATTCCGGTGAAGGTCAAAACATAATTTTGGACAGAGCTGATAATAATAATAGCACAGATGAAAACTTAGCCGTTCTTACTCATTCCATTTTTGTTACGATTGAACCTGAACGCCGTCCCGAACCGGAACAACCTTCTGCCGATACAATAAATGATAAACCTCAGCCAGAAAATCAGCAATAAATGAACCAGACGATCGACAGCCTTCTTCTGGCGATATGATCAATGCATAGGAAAATACTGATAATGAAAAGGCTGTATCATTGCTGAACGAAGTATCAAGCAAAATTCGAGAGGCTCGTGGCGCAGCTAAAGTATCACTTGAAAAGCAAGCCGAAAAAAATGCAAAATTTTCTCTTGCAGAAATAGGCCAAAATGTTCGAATAAGGGTACCAGATGTGGATCGGGCCAAGACGGATAGTCGTAATATAATTGCTATCATTATTTCTGTGGAAAAAAAGCCTTTACAAACTAGGAATTAAATACGGTATTTTATACAAACTGTACTCCATAAATGAATTTACTCTGTCTAAAGAAAAGATATTTTCTATTGACGATGTTCCAAAAGCTGATATAACTCTTCGAGAAAGTGCCCGAAAAGACTCTCATTTTGATGGACGAGGCTTCCAACATTGCAATTGTACTGGTGACTGCACTTCAAAACGTTGTAAATGCAAGAAATTATATATTCTTTGCAATTCAAAATGTCGCAAGAGCTCGCCTTGCAAGAATAAATAATTCTAATCTTAATAAAATCCTTGTACAATTCTAAGCTTTCAAATATTACAGTTGATTTTTCCCAGATTACTAACTAGTTTAAAAATTAGTTAGTAATCTGGCAAATATCAACTGCAATATTTGAAATCTTAGAATTGTACAAGGATTTTATTACGATTGGAATTATTTATTCTTGCAAGGCGAGCTTTTGTGGCATTTTGAATTGTTGTTCATAAGTAATATACTGTGCTGCAATGTTTTTTTGTACCTTTCAATAAGAAGTATGTAAGTTTAATTTCATATAATAAACAAAAATACTACAGTTCATCTGTTTTATTTATTGCCTCCTTGAAACGGGACATAACGCCCGTATCAAGATCGGTCATTATTCACAGTGACCGGACTTCTCAAGTTGCCCGGAACATATATATGTATTTTCAAATTGAAATCATCTTCATTAGTGTTAGGAACAGTATCACATTCAACAACACGAAAATATATTTGGTTCTGTCAAAAAATTTAAAACCATAGACGAAAGCATATTGACAAAAGAGAGCAGGGGACAAAGTGGAACATTTGATAAACAACATAGATACAGATAGGATGTTATATCATTCATGTTGATGAGGTTGAAAATATACAGAGTTCAGAACTAATATTACAAACAGTTAGGGTCAAAATCAATATATTTTACAATTAGCACCTAGGTTGCGCCCCAATTAAATATTTAGAGAGTACAAAAAATAATATTATTTTTTGGCAAAAAATATATTGTTGTCATTCAATTATTATTGAAGTGACAAACACACTACACACAGAAGAAAGTACAAATATACGCCCCGGGCCATGTTAAGTTAATGAATGACTTATGGCCAAGTTCGGTACATTTTAGATTTTTTACAAAGTGTTCGGATTTAGAGGCACGCGCTTAGTCTCAAAATACTTTTAGTGGCCGGAGGAATATTTTGAACCGCTTCTGATTAAATCTTTCCTTCGCAATTAACTCTATAAGTTGGAGAACGACAAAAAAAATCTTTTAGAATCTATCTTTATAACTCGATAACGATTAAAGCCACAGGTCTCAAGATACTCCTACTGACCTTTCCTTTTCAATCAGATTGAACGTATTTTTTTATCTATGCCTCGGCAATGATTAGAGCTATCGGAACGCAGTTATCACCAGTCGATTCCTCGTAAAAAGCGCTTCTCTTAGTGCTGGCCACAACGTTAGCGCTCAACTGTGAACCCGAATTGTGCGTAATGGCGGGTCGTATGAGGCAAGCAAGCAACGAAATTATATGTAGCAAGTGTTTAGTTAGTGCTAAAAGTTTTATCTCTTGTAGAGAGTGCAAGAAAAAATACCACATTAATTGTGTGATTAACATCGGTGGAACTTACGTCGACAATGCTGTAAGAACATAACGTCCAAGTGTAAAGAATGCAAAGTAAAACAGACCGAAATAGAAGACCTTAAACAAGAATATCAAATATAAATAAATTCGAAAGATTGTAAGGACTGTGGGGCAGCACATATATTACAGCTATATTCAGCTAGCGATTTTTCTAAGTTGGATTTATTTATAAACACACTGTGCGGATTACTCCTCCCGCACAAAGTATTAATTAATTCAGGACGACACGTATTTCGGGAGTACGTGGATTCCCGAAACACGTGTCGTCCCGAATTAATTAATACTTTATGCGAGAGGAGTAATCCGAACAGTGTGTTTATAAATAAATCCAACTTAGAAAAATCGCTAGCTGAATATAGCAGTAACGCAGGTGAATGCGATGTTCATAACAGCGTTAATTACATAAATGAGGCTGATGAAGAAACCGAAATAAACTCTGGTGAAATCCACGAAGAACTCAAAAATGAAATAACAGATCTGAAAAGAATATTGACAAAAAAATAGCAGCAGTAAAAGAAGCACTCCAAGAAATAAGCACTAATCAAAACAAAATAAACGAAAGCACAAGGACTTTTCACGAGAGGCAAAAACATAGATCATACTCATTGTCAGTTAAAATTTAAGCCTGCACGGAAAACCATTACAGATAAAACACAACCAAATGACAACGGACAATCCTAAGGAAACTAATTCGGAGGAAATTATTTCAAGAAAGATAGGTATCCTTTTTGAAATAATTTTCTCCTTAGTAAGGTCTCTAGAAAGTGGATTTATTCTGATCGTTTTAACGTAAAGTATTCTGATCAAAACGTTTTGCAGTTCCTATACAATAAATTTAAAACAAATGACAAATTACTACTGAAATGTTTACAAAAAAGACTATTATAGTCATGAAAATTATACAGCTTTCAAATTAGGATTCTCGTCCGATATTCCTGAGACACAAATATAACTGGCCGAACAACATCAGTGTACGGTTTTTTCGGCCACCACATAAAAACACAATGCATAATAGATTCGGACGAAAATATTGAAAACAACAAAGAAATCATCAATGAAGAATTTAAAAGAACTAAACCCAGAAAACAGATATCAAGAAATATTTTAAATTACAATATACGAGGTCTTACCGGTAAAACAGACGCACTATATACAAAATTATTAGTAAGAAATATAGACGTAGCCTGACCGAGCATTTAGACAGAGAAACTTAGCTTTTATAATATTAGTGGTTATAAAATCGTGCGTTGCTTCTGTATAATGAAAAACAGTTACGGTGGAGCTTTCATCATAAGAAAATCTGAAGAAACCGCCAATGAAAAGTATTATATAGCTCAATTATCATCAGAAGGAGATATCGAAATAGCAACTATTGAATTAGTAAAAAGTAAAATCATTATTATTGTCATATAGAGACCTCCTCTGACAATATGGGCACCTTCCTTGACAGGCTAACAAAGCTAATTTCCCCCTTAAATCAAGAAAAAAAACAAGGAAAAAAGTGTTCATAGCAGGTGATTTTAACATAAGCCTTAACATAGAAACAAATACCACATAAAATCGTTAATATCTCGATAACGGAAATACATATTTTAATTTGCTTCTCACCGCTGGTCCTTGTCGAATCTTTTGCTGTATAACCAACGCTAGAGCGACTGCTCTAGCGTTAACTTTCAAGGCCAGAACTTTAACCTAACGGAATGAAATATATTAATTTCTTCGCCGTTCGAATCGTGGTGTGTGGGAGAATTTGCCATTCGGTTAACTTTTCCTTTGACTACGAATAGCACCAAAACAGTTAGGACTAGAACGACTAAGGTGGTGGTCTCTATTCCCGGTTGCTTCTTTTGGTACATACACTTGAATTTTCTTTATTCCTCGACGATTTCTTGTAGCTTCCATGCGATATTTTCGTTTTAAAATATTAAAATTCATCTATATATCTCCCCTCTTAGAGGGGGTGGAAAATAGTGCCAGAAATTGAATGACCGTCCGAAAACGCACAGACGCATTCTTCATATTTGTCTGCCTTATCGATTTCAACGGGGGAAATGGATATTTTTCCCGATTCCACCAGCTTTCCATCCACGAAAGTAATACATTTAGCAGCAATATCAATTACTTTTGAAACAATGCGTATAGATATCTCGTCGCATCTTATCCTAATACCCATTCGGAATGAACACGTGATGGGCGTTCATTCCTTTTGTCGCAATAGAAATGGACCCTTCTGGAGTCGTCTTGTGGCCGTCTCACGGACAATACCGTCTGCGACGCGTGTAACGTATCGGGGACATGTAATTGATGGCCGGTGCTTTTAGATGGTGGCGGTTGAGCGTCTGGTGTCCGGTGTTGGATATCCAAAGGGGATTTTTCTTTTCTTGTCTGTAGAGTGGCGTCCGTGAATTCGTCAGGAAACGTCTCCGCGAGAGAAACTATGTGCTGAGATTCACACCACTCGTGTGTATATCTGATATATACGCAGGTACGGCTATGACAAAGTTAGATATAAAATATGGTACGATACGTTTCACACCACGTCTGTTTGTACCGTTGCCCATCTATCTAGTATTTGTCTGGATGGATATCGATGCATGGATGAGGGATACAAATGTCAATGTAATCGATATCCTGACAGCTAACTTTTATATTTTTCGTTCGACATGTACAAATTACTTTATGTAACTTGAGTTTTCTTTTTCTCTGGATCTCATTTGTTGTAGTAGTCTTTGTTGTAGCTGTAGTCATTTATTTAACAATTGACCGGCATAAAGCTGATATCTGCCTAATCAATGCAATTGATAATACACACTTGTTTAATTGTTTGTGTGTGTCGAATAATATCTGATAGTTTGACGAAGGAGTTTAAAAACATCCGGCATGGCTCTAATTCATCACTCTTCAAGCGAATTAATAGAAAAGTAGTTATGTGCACGAGATGATTTCCGATAGGACGTTTCTATCATAACACAGACGGTAGATATTTCGGCCCTGAGGCCTATTAGGTTTTTTGTATAAATGCGTTTTTTTTGTGTGTTTGAGGTGTATGGTTTGTTACTGCATCCCCTTGCCGACAGAGGACACAAGTGTTGATTTCACCTTCTTGATACTGGAGGGTACCGGGAGAGGTACCCTTCAATCGCCGCGACTGATTAAAGAATCGATCGCCTCGTCAGAGATTCAAACCGTCGACTTCCACGCCGAAGCCTAGCGCTCTTACGACTACGCAATCCCGGTGTTCATAGTGGACGTCCTCCAATAATTAATTTTATAGAAACAATAAAGGCTGTAAGAGAGGGAAGAATTTTCAGTTGAAGCAGAAGCGGTTCTCAAGAGATACTCAACGCAGTCGTAATTGCTATAGTAGGTGAAGACAGATCATTTTTAAACAGTAAAAACAATGTGGGCGTCAACTGAGAACCGTGACGCAATGTAGGTCATAAAAGAAATACAGAAAAATAGCAGATGAAAAGAAGACCCAATGAAAGCGTGATATGATTGAGAAGAGATATTTAACAATCACATTTAAAGCAGTGACACGCAACCGCCCGTATTGACTGTGGCAAAATGCGAAATTAATACAAATTATTTTGGAGAAAGAATGAAAAAAAATGCAGAAAACATCTTAATGCACAATGCAATGTAAAGAGTTTGATATCTGTTTAACAGGTACCTATATTAATTAGATACCAACTATATTTTAATTAAAATGTATTGACACTATATATTTACTTACTACTTGGAGTAAGGATGATGGAGTAAGAACCTGTTATTTCGGAACAAGTAAAAATAACAGGTTCTTACTCCATCATCACCATCCCAAAGTTATAGTGACGATCAACCTGCTGAAACACAAAAAGAAAAGCCGCTATTTAGCTAGTACCCCTATACTTTTGTAGTATATATTTTAGAGTAATAAGCACTCTAAAATATATATAAAATATATTTCTGTCAGAAATGTTGGTTTTTCGTTTGACGTCTTATAAGTAATGCATCAGCGGTTTGATTGCAGCGTAGCTTTGGTGCCATTTTTCATAACAAATGTATTCCTCCCTGTGTGGATATTTATTTGTCACATTAATAATTGTTATACAATGTGGAATAGAACGCAAAGAAACGAAACAAGAGTGTTTCAAGAAAAACGGATGGAACAATATTGTTTCATTGAATACAAAAGCAGCATCATATGCATAATTTGTACTCAAAGCGTAAGTGTATAACGCGAACCGACATTTGCAAGCTAACCATATGAAGTCTCCATCCATCAGGAGTTTACTGGAGAATTCAGAAACCAGAAGACTGCATCACTGTGTCCTTCACTAAAAGCTCAACAATTTGAACCGGATGATAGCGCCACATAATTGATATTTCGGAAAACATTAAAACAAAATTTTCTGAAATATTTTAACGATCTAACTACTATTTACTTGACCATTTTCAAGTAGGTACATATACCGAGAGTTCGAAAACTTGCGTTCATTTCACGGCAGACGACAGGAGCACTCTTCCTACACGGCTTACCTCTAAGCTTTGAAAGCATGGTTTGGAATTATCTAAAGTTGTGGAAATAGCTACCGATGGTGCTTTTCTGCTATGGTTGGTCGGCGCAAGGGAATGGTGTCTTTTCTTCATAAACAAGAATTAGGCCGGAAGCAATAGGTAATAAAACAGCACTATATTATTCACCAGCTAAACTTGCTAGGTCAAGGTTTTGACAATGTTATGATCGATGTGGTAAAAGTAGTAAATTTTATTAGATCACACGGTTTGAATCACAAACAATTCAAAACCCTACTTGAAGAAATCGACGCGGAGTATGCTGATATCCTTTTTCAATCACAAGAAGTGAGGCCTTTTTTTATGGAACAAGGAAAATCAGTAAGTAATTTCGAAGAATCCAAATGGATATGTGATGTAGCATTTTTAACAGATTCATTTGAATGACTTGCACAGTAAATTCAAAGGGAAAAATTAGTTTCATTTTTATATTTATGGTAAGGAGAAGGTAGAAATAAGAACAGATCATGATCCACTAGTAAGTATTAAAAAAAAGATATTTAAGTCCTAGAGATATTAAATTTGTTACATCGACACCTAATCACCCTAGAAGTCATGGTCAAGTTGAAAAAGCTGTACGTATTTGTAAGTCAATTTTATAGGAAGTAAATTCTATAAGTCAGTTAGGTTGTTGTTTATTACAATAGACACGGCTTCCCGATATAGATTTGTCACCTACTCAACTGCTAATGAGTAGAAGTTTGAAAGATATATTACCTGTAGTGCAAAATCTGTTATTCACTAAAACCCAATCTAGGTCTAATTTACGTGATAAATTTGTTAATAAGCAAAATAATCAGAAATATTACTATAACAGAAATACAAAGCAGTTGAAAGAACTACATGTTAATGATCCTATGTTTAGATTAAGAAATAGATGGGTAAAAGGTACAATAGTGCAAAAGATCTTCTTTAGTCAGAAGCTTGAGTGGTAAGCTTTATAGAGCACATTACAACCAACACATCAACTCATCAGCTTTTTAATGAAAATTGTTGCTTATACGATGATATTAATAGTAATACGTTTGGCTCTGGTAATTCACAGCGTTTGAATGTTTATAATTTAAGGCAGGGGTTCCCAAAGTTTTTCTTAGGCGGGCGGCCAATTTAATATTACCGATTTTTTTGGCGGGCCAAAAAAAAACGGAATAAAATCAAAGCAATAACCACGATTTTTTTTGTTTTAAATATATTTAACTATTTCTTTTTTTTTATTAGTATACTAAATTTAATATGGATATAAATCTTTAATTGTAACAACAATTATTATAAAATCACACAATTTAGTAACACGAAAGTAAAATCACTCTTATTGTAAATACAGAACTATAACAACAGCAACAAATATTAAAATATTTTATTGTATCTTGTTTGTAATATTTATTATTTATTTTACTATTTACTTATTTATTTTTTAATAAAAATATAATATATCGTATCGATATCGCGGGCCGAATTCACAGGCTTTGCGGGCCGCACTTTGGGAACCCCTGATTTAAGGGATAGAGATACGTTAAAAAAAACTTGTGAAGTATTGCAGCTAGAATGAATTTAAATGTAGAAATATTATATATATATATATATATATATATATATACATCCTTTTTAAAAAACTAATTTAGCATCTTCCAACAGCAATTTTGATTCAAATATTAATTTCTAAATTTGGACTAACCTTATAGGATCTATCTCCAGCGCCAATTTCCACACCGAAAATGACAGTTTTCCACACTCGTAAAAACACACCAACTAATGAAAGACCGCAGAAAATCCCCAAAGAAATTTCCAACAATTCACTACCAAAAACTTGAATATTTGTAACACGAAATATGTATTAAACTCTGGAGAATATGTGCGAGAAAGATCACCTATAACCGGCCAAGACAAGGTACTGACTGAAATGCAATATTGAATTTATGGAAGCCTGCCTGTTAGAAAAACAAACACATTTTTTGAGCCTCGAGTTTCTTGCCTGGCCTCTGTCCCTCTCTTTGTATGTGTGTCGTGTTTGAGGGTATAAAATATCTAAAAATGGATTAGAATTTAATGTATTATTCGGTTAAATAAAGCATCTATAATAAATAGTATTTTCAAATTAATATATTAAAACGCCATTACAGGAATATATGTATGTACATCAAAACATTATAATAATTGTATTTCCTATATATACAGCTTGGAGCAAATGTGTCTGAACATCCGATTTCTATCGGAAGTGGTAGCAGAAACCGAAAGATCTAATTTACTCAGATGAAATTTTATACATATAGAAAATGTTCCGTTAAAAATAAGACGTTGATTATCTCATAATTGCAAAAAAATATGACACCTGTCTAAAACTAGTATACGTCATTGCATAGTTTAAAGGAATTTTAAAGAAGATCTATAAAAGACCACCGAGTTTTGTATACGAAATTTATGTTAAACGCCTTTTTGGATCATTTTCTTATTATACGCTTATGATTTTAAATGGAGCCTTTAATTAATGTGATTGCTTTCTTACAACGTAAACAAATATTTTGTTAAAAAAACGTTTCTTTCTTTCTTGTTTCATTGTTGATATCGGTTAGAGGAGCAACTTCTTGTTGTTGCAACCATGATACGCTTGACAAGTAAGGAAATTGTTAACCTGCTTTAAGCGGCATTCCACAATAAAAGCCAACACAATTAATCCTTCTCTCGTCCGTATTTTTCGTATCTCCTCTCGTCAGACATCAAATTTAAGGTTAGTTTTTGCCAGATGTATACCAAAGGTTAACTGTCGAGGAAACTTCGTCCCAGTTTATTTCAGTGACATTGTGTTTGAGTAATCCGGTACCGTGGGTTACGGAGAAGGGAGTAAATAAACAAAAAGCGGGTACTTGATTTTCACTGTTTACAAACCACTTTACCGGCATTAAACCGCTCACGCAAAAAAGGATTAGCGTTCCCTTTGCGTAGCAATGGTAAGCGAGTAACGATCCCTTGCTTCTTGTATCTGACGGGGTGGCATTTAATTTCTAGTAGTGGATGCGTTAATATTTAAATCGTCAGATAGTAACAAGCCGCGATAATACGGGATAATGAGCGTGCCATCACAACGTTCAGAGACAGTTTACAATGTTTCTCTGTATGAATACATAATTTGGATAAAGCGAGTCGAAAATTCATATATCATCCGAGTACAAAGGACGCACTAGGGGTGGAAATACAATGGCGTCAATACCTTTTTTTTATGTTATCGCTGAAGTGCGTGCTTTACCCACACTGACAAGGGAACACCGGCAATCCGCACATCCCGATTTCGATGAAACTGCACAGACTGAAAGAGTACCTTGTTATAAGAACAACTCCATTGTCTTTTTCTGCCCAATCTTGAGATTTCGGGGTACAGCTCCCCCCAAAGATTTGAATGATTTTTAAATTTTTGTAAATATCTTGGAAACCAAAACGGATTTCCTTATTTTTTTTGTAGAATATAATTTGATGTATTAGCTGGAATCCTTCGATTTAAAACCATATCTAGAGCTGCTAAATATAGAATTTATCAAACTGTGATAAGACCAACTGCTACGTATGCGTGTGAAACGTGGATTATGAACAAACGCGAGGAGAATAGTCTTAGAGTATGGGAGAGAAAGATCATAAGGAAACTTTTTGGTGGAATTAGGGTGGAGTAGAAATGTAGAAGGCGGACTAACATGGAACTAGCGGAATTATATAACAGACCATCGATAATCCAAATAGTTATGGCGCAAAGACCAGATGGTTGGGACATATGGCAAGAATGGCGAGTGATAGATGGTCCAAGAGAGCTCTAATGGGGGGAGAAGATACGAGCAAAAGAAAAGCACGACCTAGAAAAAAAAATGGCTACAGATGACTAAAGAAGATCTGAAGACGGTTGGAGTGGAGACATGACAACAGGATACACAGGATAGAGGAGGATAGTGACGAAAATTGAAACCTAGGGCCACAAGGCCTGTAGAGCTGATGTATATATTCCAATGATATTTTTACAACATCTTGTCGTTTCATTGTTATTGTAAAGGTTTGTAAGCCAGGAAGCAATCCCTACCATCGATGTGTTGATCATCTGGGATAATTGAATAGCTTATTCGCTGAAAGACCGCCACCTATACGATTGGCATTTGAAATTTAACTTTGAAGATACCTTTAATATCGTGGCTCAACCGGTAAAGACGGTCTCTGTTTGGTAGGGAGAAAGGGTAAGTCCAGCCAGCGACAAGAGATGGGCATAAAAAATGTTACTAAATCAAAAAATACTTATTGTTTTTATAACTTGTAAATTAACACAAACTATTATACACCACACAACACTACACAACAGAAGCGTTTTCGAACTAGTTTTACGCGTCACATCACGATCTACTGTACGAAGAACGACACGCCAGTGGAATTCATCGACTCCAAGTTGTGACCACAGAATCTCGAGGGCGCTCAAGAAGGCC
>JARFOC010099350.1:0-12691 GCA_031763485.1 Osmoderma eremita | reverse complement strand
GACTTGTGTGTTTGACCGGTGTCCCCTAGATGGGGTATGTCGTGACGCAGGCAAGTGGCTAGGACATTTCGCAATAAGTTCGCGACGCATTAGCGATGAAAGTGGGTTTAGCATTCGGAGAGACGCTGATGATGCCTGGTAGGCAGAGTCCGTCTTTAATGCTTGTACCCCTTTCATTGCCTTTGCTACTAGTATGGTGATTCCAGCAATAAACCATGCGCCGATAATGGCATTTTTACGGTTAATAACCTATCGTTTACATTTACTTCGCACAAGTTGTTGATCAATCGTTTTAGCATTAAAAACTTTTTTTATGGTGATTAGTCACCACTTAAGTATTAAAAAAATAAAAGCTACAAATTTTTCTCTTATTATGGCAACTTAGTTAAAATATTTTTAGGTTAATGACCTTATTTTAAGATGTTTAATTACCTCTTGAAAATAGAATCACAAGACCGTAAACAGCCTGTACATATGTATCTAAACTACATCTTGGTGCCGTTGAATGTACGGGCTGATTCATTTCTAAGAGGAGATAAGATTACAGCTTCTAAATGGACTATCTTCGGATTTAGATACACTGCATTATTACAAATTGAATTATGGAAACAAGTTATTGCAATAGCTGTTCGAAAGCTACAGGACTATAAAAGAAAACTAAAGGACTTTTCTAAATTTATTTTTTCTGAAACAATTCCCTATGCGAATCACAGGGACTGAGGGTGCTTTATCTCTATAAGACGGACGTGCGGACGTATTATATTATAATTTCTATACGGCCTTCAAGGGAAGCCAAAATAATAAATAACAAAATATTTGACAGCCGCAAAAGACAAACTACTTGTATCCAGCATCCAAGTATGTGTTTAGATGATATCACTGGGTATCTATTTTTGCTTTAGCACACACATGGTGTTATTTAAGACAAATATAAAAAATCTACTTCTTCGTAATAGCTATAGCACAAAAGCGTGAATAGTTGTTCTATTGTGTTAGTTATACTTTACGTTTCATTATTAAACAGGGGATATTTTTTATATCAACCCTGAACCACGATAATACGCAATTCCCTATTAGTTTATTTGCAAAACCCCATCACACATTATATTTAATGGATTAACTTGTTCACTTTTTCTTTTTTTTTTCTATTTTATATATACGGGATATATACAAAATTTTCAAGTTAAATGAAAAAATTTAATAAGGCATACAATTTTAAACAAATAGTCGATTTCTTAACATACATGTAATAAAAGTCCAAAAAAGAGATAAATATTGTTAAAACTACAATAATTGAAAGAAATAAATTCGCCTCTGATATCTGGTTTACTGTAGTAAACACTGGCAAAAACAAGGTGTAAAGTTTTGCGTTTTAATACTGCAATAAGAGCGCCAGTGTAGGTTCTAGCTTTATCCAGAGTGGCCTGAGTGGATGCCTGTTAGTTTGTATGGATGAAAATTGTATTAAACTCTTAGTTAATTAATTACACTGGTCAACAAAATTTCAGATTTATTTTGTCCCACGAGGTAAAGTGGGTGAACTTGGTAGTACTTTTTACACTTATTTCATATCTGTTTCCAGAATTTTTCTATCTGACAGGGTTTCAGAGTGACAAAGCAATGAAATTTTGTGAAAGTATATATTACAATATGAGTATAAATCATGAAAAAATTACGTACAAAGTGTCCAGCAATAGTCTGCCAACATTGCAGGGCTCCATTTGCCTTGGTATCTCTTCTCCATGAGTAGAATGTTCTGGTGAAATCTTTCGTCATGCTCGTCACTGACTGCTCCAAGTTTTTTTGGGAAAAAGTCCAAGTGGGAGTCAAGAAAGTGTAGAAAGTGTTTGACTCATGTTGCAACCCATGGCTTTATATGAGGCCAGTAGATTGTTAACAATCTACTGGCCTCATATAAATCCATGGGTTGCAACATGAGTCTAGAAACACACTTTCTTGACTCCCACTTGAACTATTTCCCACAAAAACTTGGAGCAGTCAGTGACGATCATGGCGAAAGATTTCACCAGGACATTCTACTCATGGAGCATGGTTGTCTTCAACCATGCTGCTTTTTCAATTCCATTTAACGCCTCAACAGATTTTTCATCTCGAAGTAGCTGTCTGATCTGGGGTCTCACAAAAATGCCTTCCTTTACCTTAGCATCTTAGGGAACTTACTCCTCACATATGCAAACCCACTGTTAGTTTTATCCATAGCTTTGACAAAGTTTTTCATCAACCCAAGCTTAATGTGCAAAGAGGGCAATGTTTTTTTCACAGAGGATGCAACAATATTTTGTGTAACCGAGTCGCCTGCCGAGCAAAAGTGAAACAACTTTCAAATCGCCACAAATATTCTACTTAAAGTCGTTATACTTAATTTTTTTTCCAAAAGAACCTCCATGTTGTTGTAAGATTCTCTAAAATCGCTTGCATGAGCCAAAGGAACAGAGCGGAACTTATTTCCATTGTGGAGTAGTACCGCTTTCAAGCTTAATTTGGAAGAGATAATGAGCAAGTGCCACTCATCTGTATTATATTCATGACCAAGCGTCTTCATAATAAAACGGACGCCATTACAAAATACAAGTCCTTCTTCCATAGAGAAGAAATTCTCAAATTCTGCATGGCGATTACGAAAAAGAGCAACTTTTGTTTCACTCTGAAGAAGATTCCAGTATTTTAATCTGGAACCTGGAACTTCGGTTTGCTTCTTACACAACTTGAAATCGAAATGAGGTCGTTGAAGTCTTCTTGACTTAGAAGATGCGGCGCATAACAAGAACAATTAGGTTGAAAAGTTGAATCCAAATCCATATTGTCGTATGCAAAACTTTCTTCGTTTACTTCCTCATCAGCACTTTCATCGTCGCTTAGTGTCATGTTTTGTGGAGGTTTAGGCACAGGTAATTCCAGATTGTAAGGTACTGGTCTTAGTACAGATAGAATATTAGGATATTTTACAGTATGTCTGGATTTAGAAGTCATACCACTTATATTGGTAAGACAAAAATAGCAATCGGTAATATGACCTGTTGGTTCCCTCCAAATCATAGGAATAACAAAAGCCATATGTCGTTTACCTTTTGCCCACGCTGTAAGAAGTCTGACACACGTACCACAGCAAATATGGAGAGCCCAGCTTTTGCCTTCATCATCTACTTTACACTTGAAATACTGCTATAGCACTTTTTAAGGATAGGTGTGGAAGACCGTTTTTGATATTTAAATGTGAATTCGCTGTAAATGTAGCAAAACGAGTTCGTGTGGTTTTCTTTGGCATTTTTACAGGTGATCAAATGTTTGCGGTGTCACTATAATAGCTTGAACGCCCCACAACGCAACACTATTTAAAACGTTAGCAACGCCAGCGCATATGTTCATTCAGCGAGCTCTAGCCAACTGAAATAACAAGAGATGCTATCTAGGAATGGGAAATGCAGGTCTTACACGTCAAGACATGTTCAAACATTAACCATTGCTTGCTCCTTGATCAGCTCCGAGCTCTAGCTGACAACTGAAATAACGTCAAGACATAGACACTACATATCTATGCATGCATATTTTATGTGGATAAGCGAATATTCTAGAATATGAAAACTAAGGGGTGATGGAGAAATTCTGAAAACATAATTGCTTTCAGCATATTTGTGCTTGGGACAAAAATATTGTTAACCAGTGTTGTCATTATTATATTTCCTCGAGAGTACGGGAATATTAAGTTGTCTTCGAAGACATTCAAGTATGTAAATTTTCAAATTGATAGGACATTCAGAAAAGTGTTAAATTTGCAGTAGAAGATCGGGTTACAACCAGATCACTAGATCCTTTGATTAATGAAAGGCAGAAATAATGTTTAGGTTGTTCTTTTATATAATCTTTCTCGTCCTTTCCAACACCAACAAAGAAAAAATTCAGGGTCATTACATCGTCCAGATCTACGAAAAGATTATCGCGCTTGACGACCCCATAACTGGCGGTAATGACCGAGCACTTAGCGCCAGAAATACACAACGCCACCACCACCACCACCAACATTATCTACCACGACCGTTTCCGCTTAGCCCCTTTTCGTCATTTATCAGGCGCGAAGGACGCGTCGTCCCTCAGACACCACCGAACCTGTATATTTCCCTGGCAATTCCAATGGCTAAAACGTCCGTTAATTTCTCGTCTCTCTATACAGCTCTGCCTGCTTCTGCCTTCCCACCTGTCCGATCCGCCGAGGCAAAAGTAAATATTGATAAAGTAGCGGAATGGTAGACTCGTCCGCTTCGGCGGGCGTAGCGACGCATCCGTCGGCTAGCGAAATTCCCTCCCCTGTCCGAAACGGTCGGCGTTAATCAAGTTAGTCGGGAGGTCTCAAGCGGCCAGACTTCAGTTACGGAAGCTCGTGCAATCTACTACAAATACGGACACTTTGGCTGCTGTAGTATGTGTATTGTATGGCTCTCTATTTATGTTAGATGCACGTCTGTAGACATGTACATAGAAACTATAAACATGGTAAAGAGTATACAACTCTTTTCTGAAAGTAAAATCATCATATTTAAAAGACCATTACCCGTTTGTATCATCAAATACGAGGTATGTGTAAAAAGTAACTAACGAAAGGCAAATTAAAAAATGTAGAAAACAGCGCACCGTTCTCTACATAAAACCGACTTTATTTGTGGAAAAAAATGGGGAGTATGGGGTATTCGGTCCCTCGTTGTTAATTTTTTCCGAAAATAATTCGCGTCATCTTTGGGTCTATGTAATATAGTTCAAATTGTATTCTACAAAAAAGAAGAAATCTGTCTATAACAGACTTCTTCTTTTTTGTCTGAAACTATATTCGGAGATATTTATAAACATTTAAAAACTATTCAAATCTTTGAGGGGGGCTACCCCGAAATCGGAGGATTGGGCAGGAACAGAGAATGGTTTTGTTCTATAGCAAGGTACTCTTAACCCTGCCAAGTTTCATTTAAACCGGAATTTGACAGTTGCCGGTGTGAGTGTGAATGCCATTATGGAACTACTGTCCATCTGTGTGAACACTGCAAATTTTCAGGTGGACGACCAGTTCTATCAGCAAGAATGTGGCATGGCAATGGGTTCTCCACTATCTCCCATACTGGGCAGCATCTACATGGTAGAATTTGAAGATAGTGCTATAAATATATACACCAAAAAGCCAAAAATGTGGCTTAGGTATGTATATGACACATTCGCAATATGGCCAATGGGCGCAACGCCTTAAACGGATTCCTACATCATCTGAACAATATAGAAAACTCCATCAAATTCACCATGGAAGAGAAAGCGTAAGGCAAGATACCGTTCCTGGATGCCTTGGTACATAGGAATATCAACGGCATACTCAAGACTACAGTGTACAGAAAGCCTACATATACAGAACAATAATTACACATTGACTCCAACCATCCGAACAATGTAGAAGTTGGAGTAGTCAGATGCCTATATGATAGAGCCAGGAATATTTGCTCATAAGAACAAGATAGGAGAAAGGAGTTCCACAACATAACCCACGCACTGAAAAACAATGGTTATACTAACAAGACGCTGGCAGACCTGCAAGACAACATGTGCACGACATCAATCCTGTACGTGTAAGGCCAATCAGAAAAGATCAGGAGAATAGGCAACAAATACAAGGTAAGAACAGCGATCACAACAACAAACACGAGCAGACCAATCCTAACCAAAACAAAGCCGGATAGCGAAAGCCAAAAAAATAAAGAATGTATATACCAAGTACCGTGTGAATGTGGAAGAGCAGACGTCGGAGAAACGATAGAGTTTTCTATATTGTTCAGATGTTGTAGGAATCCGTTTAGGCCGTTATGAATGTGTCATATACATACCTGAGCGACATTTTTGGTTTTTTGGTGTATGTATTTATGGCTTTATCTTCAAATTCTTTCATGTAGATGTTGTTGTTAGTGGAGCGCCCATTGCCGTGCAACATTCTTGCTGATAGAACTTGTCTTCCCCTTGGAAGTTCGTGGTGTTCACACAGATGGACAGTAGTTCCATAAAGGCATTCACACTTAGTGATGTTCTTTCGTGTAATGCGGTGTCTGTGGAGTTACTACTTGAGTTACTTGATGTAGGGCTGTCATCTGCCTGGGTCGTCGCTGGGCCTAGTGGCCGAGGTAGAAGGCGCCTTCCTCGGCCACTAGGCCCTATTGTAGAGCGGATGGTAACCTAGAGTTCATCAAACAAGTCCAGGCGCTTGAGGTAGCTCAGAGTCATGTTCAATGAGTTTTTCAGGTAATCTAGGGAAGTAATATCCTTTCCAAACATGGAGTACCT
This sequence comes from Osmoderma eremita, assembly GCA_031763485.1. Lineage (NCBI taxonomy): Eukaryota > Metazoa > Arthropoda > Insecta > Coleoptera > Scarabaeidae > Osmoderma > Osmoderma eremita. The sequence continues at coordinate 6,367 of JARFOC010099350.1, read as the reverse complement.
GATCAAGTTTTAGTAATTCTCCGGTTTTGACATGATTGGGTGAAATGCACTCCTTCGTATGTACCAAGACAGGAGAACTGCTCCAAAATTGGAGTCAATTACCGGTTCTGGACCCCCGAAACACCCCTCTTTTGCAAGGGTGTCCTCATTGCCTTGAATGAGGGAGTGACCCCGGACCCAGATTAGGGTTAGTTTCTTGGACGCCCCTATTATATTCAGAAGAGTTTTGCAGCTCCAGATCAGTTTAGAGTGACATTTGTGCGCCTTCAATGCTTTCAATTCAACCTGACTGTCACTGAAAATTTTTATTGACTTGTGTTTGAGGTTTTTATCCAAACTCTCTCTGATTGGTACACCACCTTAGATGGGGATATTGCTGATGAATTTTTCATCAACTTTGGTGTATGCGTAGAGTCTGTTTCTTGTTATTGCCAGGGTGGGCTGGGTTGGTACATGAGTGAAAAAGGGAATAACTGCGCATAGAGATCTGCACATATCAAACCTTACACGTACCAGGGCGCATAACGCTCGGCGCACACTACTGCGCAACAGGCTCTGCGCATATCAGTGCGCACCTCTGTGCATGTACCTGTATATGTAATTTCCCGCCCAATTAACTTAGTGGTCAGTGTGCTAGATTAGTAAATATTCGGAATTTCGAGACCGGGTTCAAATCTCACAAGAGCAATGAAGTTGTCGAAAAATTGGTTCTCGGATATATTTGCCAGATAAGTTGCAATAATCAATTTGACAAGGAACAGTTCTTATCAGAGCTACCCTGATGACGCTGGTAGACGAACTGCCAAAACGTCGGATCAACAAAATCCAACAAACGATGGAAATAGCCCAAAAAAACAACAACTGAATGAAATTATGGTGGGCGCAAATTTTTCGATTAGCAGGCGAACTACTGGAACTATAACAGTTCTTTTGGGGTAGAACTTGTTTAGCGTATGTGTTAAGTATAAACATTAATGTGCTGGATGCGAAAGTAAGCACTGCGAAATTAAATGCTGATAAATTTAAAAAAATTAAAAACAAAAAAGTCATATTGTGTTGATGCTCGTGGTTACACCCTCCATAATTACTAACCATTTATTTACTAGTTTTTCCATACATTTACTGTCTTTATAAACAATTAAAAACTATAATTAGCTCAATTTGCGACCTTGCGGAACGCCAGATTTAGCGAGAAAAACTTGAAAGGAAGTTACGGGAAGGTGGTTTAGGTTGTATTCGGCTTATTTGGGCGGGTTTCGATTTCACAACAAGAACAGTAATTGTAAGTATCGAAGATCCTTTCACAGATTTTGTACGTTTTGTTTTTTTTAACTTCTTTTGTGTACGTACGCCAACTAGAGTAATTTCGCTCCACAACTATGATAATATTTTAAAACGTAAATCACTCCTAGATTCAACATCGTAATGTTAATGATTTTGGAAATGTGTATTTTACAGCACCTACTGTCAATTAATCATATTTTGGACACTTTAATTAATGTGTAACAGCATCTAGAATCGGATCCAAACGGAACAGGTGCGCAACTGGTCAAACCTAACAGTTAATCAACAACAGAGTAAATAGCTTTTCAACGTTCTAAATATAAAATATTCATGCATTTACAAGTGGCGATTTCAAACATACTCCAAGCGTTAAATAAACATTATCGAGTATTTTACCACCTTTATTTCGGAAGAATAAAAACCATTTTCGCCACAGTATTATTCATATTTGAGACGCGAGGAAGAAAAATCGTACGCCGGAATGATTACGGAGTCGATAAATTCGGATCAAATTATCAGAAGAGCCAACGGGACGCAGCTGCATACCCGAGCGGAGACGCACGAGCCGCTGTCAATGACGGAAAATTGATTAAATAGAGCACTTACATCTTCCCCGCATCCACGTGTCGGTTGTGTGCGTGTGTGTGTGAGCGCGCGCGTGGAGCTTTCTGTGCATCGCTGCTACCCTCCTCTGACAGACTGGAAGAGGAGCAGTTGTGCTCCGCAGGCAATTGTAATAAAATAAATGTCTTATCTGGACGATAGATACCGTCCTGCGTATACCCAACACCACGGTACTCCGAGTCCGTCTGTCGGTGATTACGATTCACTTATTTCCCCGAATCAATCCCATTATTGCAATTGAATATAAAGACATCACGGGAGCTGCTTGACTCACATGCTTTTTCGGTCATAAACATGTTTCGGGATTTTACATGATGGGATGGCGTTGGGTGCATCCGTGTCGAACTACTTACATATAGGATGCCATCATATATCTATAGGTATCTATATACACATTATGTATATATAGTTAATATCTAATAGATATAATCTATGAGAATTATAGCTGAAAATTCATTAATTACTTGAAAGTTTGTCGCAATTTTTGCGAAATACTTCTACATATCGGTTTTGATTGAGATCTTCAATGCAGGTACGTCGTTGGCCCACTAAATCTCATGTACATAATACATTTAAAATTAGTAAAACTAAATCAAAAAGGACCCTTACCACCTTAATGAGTGAACTAAATTGCCATCCTCAGTAGAATCTACAAAAGAAAATAATGTTAGACGTAGTACCCTGGAAAATATGCGCCAGAACACCAGAACACTACATGAATATCGCTAGTTTCAAACAAAGGAAGTTTTCAAGAATTGTCCAGAATTCTTCTCAGCCCTTAAACTTAAATTAAATGTGTCTAATCCAGTAATACCTAGAAAGTACTGTTTATACAAACTTCACAAACCAGGTAACCCGACGAGACCAATTGTGTCTGGTATCAACTCACCAATTTATTTGGTTTCAAAATGGTTCGTAAATGAATTAAAAAACTTACTCGTCAAATGAGAAGGTTTTCAAGTAGAAAATTCACTAGAGTGTTAGTTTTTTTTCATTGTAACAGTATTTACTAACTGGTACCGAATTTGGCCTACGCTGTTAGATAAATAAACATGTTGTTATTAAGTGGATTGTTGCGGTTCATCGAGTGTGACGAAGTACGCTTAATGAACCGCTACGATTTAGTAGTATATCTACATATGGATCGTAAGCCGGAAATTAGTGTTATTCAAGTGGTGTTCTGGTGCAGTGCATATATTCCATGGTACTACAAAATATTTTATAAAATATTTTACTGCTATGGGGGCACGTTCCTGACGATATTTTTGATGCACGATCCATTTGTTTGTACCTAAACTCCACGAAGTTCGATACAGGCAGATACACATAACTTTGAAGAAGACGAAAAATGGAACGAAATGTATAATTGTGATTAAATATATAAGTCATTATTTTGCTCTTGCAAACAGATTAGTCTGTGTGAAACAGCGATAAACAGACAAAATAGGTGCAGTAAATGGTAAACTTCAAGTAAAAACCTGCGCTTGCGCACAATAAATCGGCCTCTCTATCTATGTAATTTCACCAATATGGAAACAAAATTCCGTCGTGCATTTTTGGTGTAGCCTATTCGAGAGTAGATCGTGCTACATGCGGTCTAGCAGAATCTTATTGGGGGAGTATTGACAGCTTCACATAAATGAACTGTCTATTTCAAAAACTATCTTCCAAAACCCATATTTTGGCAAAATCTGTTGATGGTCTAATATTGAAAGGAATATCTAACAATAGAATCGTCCTAATGCAGGAAGGGCTTAAGTTATTGTTTTTTTTTGCGTTAATGTATTCTCTCTCCTGATATGTTCCATAACAAAACGGTTATAAGCATGGATGTATTATACCTATGGATAGCGCCTATATAACCAATGCAATGCAGGCAATTGACGTCAACATTAGAGAGAGAGAACGACGAGTGAGATGGAGCTAGTACTGGCAAAAAGGCCTGGTTCCTACAGAAAATATAGGCTGCTATATGTACTTTAACCGTTCCTCCACAGGTATATATCTCTTTTATCTGGCGATATTTAAACCATTATGATACTTGATTGTTTATGCAAACATTTCTATACAAGGACTTTTTGATATTTCTGTTAAGATAATTGTTTTGTATATATTTGAATTTGGTTTGAAATGTACAATGTATGTGGATTTTAAAAATTATGTAGCTTAAAATAAAAGCAGAACGCAATCTGTATTGAAACCCTTTATAAAAAAAAAAACTTTACTGATATGCATTGTCACATCATTGATGTTTAAATAACACCATTTTTGTATGCACTTGTAGAATTCTTACTGCGCCTGCATTTGTGCATTTATAGTAGTGGTGCAACCTTAATGTGTGGTAATTATGCAGTATTAATGTTATTAATTGATAATGAAGCGAATCCAATGACTGCTGTTCGTAAAAGTGATTTGTTAAGTCTTTAAAATAATCTGTTAAATTCAAAACATCTAACGTTTGTCAGATTAATATCTTTACGGTGTTATTTCGGGAGTACATTATCTGTTGCCTAAACACAGAATCAGCAATTTTGCATAGCAAAACAAGATCTTTACTTGCTTCTATTAACTTGCCCCGATTTTTTTTATTTAATAAGAGTGACATACTCTTACTGTCTGTAAACTCTGAGCACAAACTTCACAAGTAATTGCAGATGTTACTTTTCTAACAACGAAACCTGCTATATATGTAATTACATCCTCAATAAAATGTTTATTTCTGTCCGCCAAAAACAGGCTCTCACTAGCATTCTGGTTAGCACTGATATCATTTGATTCTACTATGCAATCAATAACATTCTGTAATGCAGTATTTTGCGTACAATGTAACTTTGCTGTTATACTTAAAATGCTCGTGAGATCCTGAGCTAAACAGTTGGCAGTAAAAGGCGCAGTAAAAGGCGCGTACAAGCTCCCTAAAATTGTTTCGTTGATGGGTTATTATTAAATCCACCTCTCGATCTCATTACTGAAAAAACATTTCAAGATGATCTTGGCTAAGTTTATATCTGAGCAAAAATTTCATTCTCTTTGATTTTATCAGATCAACAAACAAGCCTTCAACACTTTTAAGCCAGATAATTAAGCCCAAAAATCCTATGCGCCTTTTACAATGCAAAATCGATTCGCCATTGCAAGTTTCTAGGTTTACTTTATAATTGATACTACTATTTACAGAATTTTGGAGGATCATTTCGTGTTTTTGCAATGTCGCTTGCTTGAATCTGGTTTTACACAGCAGGTTTCGTGTATTCAAAAAACCAGACATATTATTTAATTGTTGACAAAACGCTGACGTTGCTTCACTATTTTCAAATTGTTACAATTTTAAATCTTCATTATAAGAGTCCATAGCATCGGCAACACTGTCACTAAAAGTTTGTACTGCTTACTTCGCCTTCATTTTTTCTTGATGGTACTTTAGGTGACGTGTTCTTATTTTTGTAGCTGCATGTAAACCACTTTCTTCCTGTAGATGAACTAATTCTTTGAAGTATTTCCATTTGATAAGTTCACCTGTTGTTGTCATGATAGAGCCCCAATCCCCTAGTGTATTTCGACAGAGCTTTATCATATGGCATGGATCAAGAATTATATATATATTTTCTCTTTTGTAAGACGGTGTATTATTTCTGTATTTAAATTTGGCCATGACAAGTTGGCGCCTAAAGCTCGAGCCATAACAATATTCGAAGCTGCATCATCGAATGTTAAGGACTTGATCACCACCCTACTCCCTGATAACATGGTAAAGCAATCCCTTACTAAATTTGCTTTTATATCTGCAGATAGTCCATCAACTAGAAAATATCTAATGGCCATCTTCCAATTGAAATTAAGTGCTACTAGCATAAAAACGAAAACATTTTTTGTTTTATTCTTATTTTACTTTATTGCCATGCACATTTATTTCATCAGTAAAATGTGCACTACAAATAACGGCATATTTTGAGGATTCAAATTTATCCCGTTTCTTTCTTACTTGCAGATCAGAAGGAAATCTAAAATTCAAAATTCATTTAGTCTGAATTTACTAGACGACGAGAAATTACCAAAATGCTTCGAAAACTGATATCGAACGTCAACGCAAGCACACAACACCACATAATGGTAAAAATCTAAGCAGAACTAAGCAGAACAGGTATATAATCCCAGCAGTTTGTATGGGATCACTTATAACTTTACTAATGTTGGAGTCAATCAGTAGGATATACCCTATTCATATTGATTATAGATCCATGGTTGTGAGCATAACCGCAAAATGTTAAACATTCTTTTAAGGAAAAGGTTTTTTGCATTTTTCTAAACAAAGTTTTTGACGTAAGCTGCATGGGCCTATTCAATATCTATTCCTAGTCAATATCTTTTAACTACAACAATAGGGATTGGATTGATTTGGCGTTTACTTGATGAAGATCCATATTATGTAAATAAAACACTTGAAACAGTATAAATCTTC
>JARFOC010099329.1:0-12691 GCA_031763485.1 Osmoderma eremita | reverse complement strand
ATCATCTGAAGATCAAACTGGTTCATCGACTGACTAAAAGTTGAAACAAGACATATGTGTGTAATTGCTATTCCTTTGTTTAATATTATTGTACTATATGGGGAATATTATGATTCCAGCTATTTTTGTTACAAAAGTGGAAACTATTATTTGTTAAAGGATTATATATTTTACTTTAAAGTTAATAAATTGCATTAATACCCCAATTCCTAAATAAAATTATGGGCTCTTTCACTGATTGTTAAATTTAAAAAAATATGTTTTTCTTTATATTTTACTGTTTTTTCTCAAAATATGCATTTCAACTGTCACAAACCCAAATAATGGAACGGGAAGTAATAATGTACAGCTGATTCGATGATTTGGCAATCGTGTATCGGATTCTCATAAGCTCTGTACTGCGTTCGGAGGTTGAGACGATCTATAGAACATTTCGAGTGTGCTGATTAAGTTTATTGACATGCTGTTTTCGGGTCACGGAAAAGACGATGTAGGATATCGTATCTCGTGTTAGAGGGCATATCTCATACCGCATAAACTTTGACGTGGTGGGTAACTAAAATAATTTTATCTAGATGTGTAACTATAGACTGAAATTTACAAGGTAAAACACTCTGTGTTTGCTACTAAAATGCGTAATGCATGTGGATTATCTCGTTTTAAAGTGCGTGCCAATTAAAATAAATCAGCCTTTAAAAAGTTTTCCAATTTAGCAGCATTTACGCAATTATCAATTGCAGCATTAATTACCCATGATTAATTATTACACAACAGAACAGTAATTTCTTTTCCGAAAAAATCATTTGGGCATTATACGATTTCATGAATGTTAAATATGCGACGATAAGGTCTCTTAATAATCATTAGAGGTATAACTGTATGTATATTTAATTATTAAGAAATAAATTACAAACATTTGCAAAAATATATGCCAACAATCACTAGCACGCTTCACGTTAACTTCTATCCATATCCAAACAGACAATTATAGTCAAAACAAAGCCCACACGAATAAATACAACCAACCACGAAACTAATAGATCATTTCTATTTCCCGCATGTAGTACGTTCCTCAGTTGAATGTAATACGATATGTAACGTGTTACACATATGTAGATTTTACGCGTGTATCCACCAAGCATGACGAAATTAATTCGGTCTAACGTATACTCGGCCGTAACCCTATCTCCGTATATAAATCACAATTTATACAAGCCCAGGTTCGCGGGAGAAGGAACGGCTGCGTATATGAAATGAAAATATGATGTAATTACAATAAATTACAATACATTACCGTATAAATTAATTAGCGACACACACTTGCAACGATATAATAACCATTAATAACAGCGTAAGCACAAGTGAAACGAACGAGGTTAATTACGCGTCATAATGTATGTAGGCCCATAATCGTGACGAACATTGCAATAATCTCTTTTCTGCTGATCTCGCTAAGTCTCCATGGAATCGGAATGTCAGTATAATTCTGATACTATCGCTACTACCAATTATTATAATTAGTTAGTTCCTATCAAGAAAATATACCAATATATTACAAATTATATACAGTCTGACCCGTTTGAAACTGTAATACCTCTATAAAATTTTTATTTCTTATCCAAATTAGATCGAACTTTCTTTATGAGAAATAAGGGTGAAATATCCAACTCTGTGCCCAAATTTCAAGTAATTGGTAACTCCTTAGAAGCCGTTCAGGGCGTTTTGTGTCAATAGACAGTTTGATTACAGTACATATGTTTAATTAACGAATTTTAATGGAAAATCAATGAATGCACAAAATTTAATGCTGTCGGGTTGATTCAATTTAGCATATACACACATGAAAATAATCTAGGGGACAAGGCTTTCTTTGCTAGTAGTTTACGAGCCATATATAACCAAAGATTTGTAATGTAATCTTAAACGTCAATAATTTGCTGCTGGTGTTTCGATAGTTTAAGTGACAATCAGGTCATTGTTCAGACTTCTTGTGTGCTTACATATTTCACCTACACTGTATATTACCAAAAAATACTATTTAGGGGTTGTCTTCAGTTACCACTTGACAAGTGATTTATAGGTCACGCCTAATATGTATACTGGCGCTAGCCAGCTAGACGAGCCATCTGCTTTGTAGATATATCGTATTTATGTATAGGATTTAGGTAGAAATTTGGAGAAAATAAATCAGTTGCGCTTAAGACACCACCAACGAAGTTTGATTTCTATTATACGTAAAAAGATAATACAACAACATAAAATTGGTAGCAGAACTATTATACGCAAAAAGAGTATACAAAACAGTCATATTAACTGAAAAATCAGTAGAAAAAAAGATTTGTTGATCTGTCATCCTGAGATTTTTATGTTTATTTTGCCATCAATTTTCTTTTCCAGTTTCTTTAGCATTAATTGAAGATGGAGAGGTATCATTTACACCATGATACGCAACTAAAAGCTATTGGAATGCTTGAAAGTGGTTTAACTCAAAGGGCCGTTGCAGAAGCTCTCAACACGTCAAAATTTGTCATCAATCGTTTGTGGTTGAGATATCAGCAAAACCAATGATGTGCGTGAACGTCATACAGGACGCACAAGAGCAACTCGAGCAATTCATGACAGACACTTGAGACTTTGTGCATTAAGAAACCGAACATTACGGCGACAGAATTAGTGATTTGACTTTACGACGCTCATGATGTGTTAATAAAGGATCAAACAAGTGATAAATAGACTCCACGCAGATGGTCTTAATGCGCGTCGTCCGCGGAGGGTTCCTGCTTTGTCGACAGGAAATCGCGGAAGTAGATTAGAATGGGTGCAGCACCATTTAAATTGGAATCAACAAAACTGGGCATCTGTTTTGTTTTCTGACGAATCCCGGTTTGGTTTGCCACCAGATATAAGAAGAACGAGAGTTTGGAGACGTCCCGGAAATGCAGAACGATTAGCGATATCGCAAACTGCTCACAGCTTCCAAGGAGGTAGTGTAATGGTATGGGGTGGAATATCTCTTGGTGGAAAAATCTACCTCGTTCTCTTGGATCGGTATTTAAACGCCATTGACTATCGAGACATTATCCTTCAAAACGTTGTACTACCATATGTTGCACGAATTGGCGAAATATTTTAATTCATTTAATGCATTTCCTCGAAATCACGAAATTAATGTTTTGTCATGGCCAGCACATCACCTGATTTAAATCCCATAGAACACGTATGGGATTTGCTGCAAACAAGCATACTGCGTCAAAATCTAGTCTTTGAAACAAAACAACAATTGCATCAGTGTCTTGTAGAACAGTGGAATGCCATCGATCAACAAGAACTAGACCACTTGATTATAAGTATGCCAAAGAGGTGCAGAAATATAGTCAACACTCGTGGAAGTCTCACAGAGTACTGACATTGCACTCATTGTCACATGTTGTTGATTGTTATTGTGTTTTTTTGTACATAAGTTTTGTAAAAATGTAGTAATTTTGAAAATTATTACTAAATAAACAGACATTTCTCATTAAGTATTCTATAACTGTTTCTAAAAGTAAACAAATAATGATGGTTGGCTTATGCCCGGTTTCTGAAAGGTCACTTTATCGGTTCGATAGCTATCGGTTCCATAACTTTATCGAATCGATAAACTCCGTTTGGGTTTCTGAAAGTTGTCGATCGGTAAACTATCGCTTCGATAAATATTGCTCTGTTAAGCGTTATTTGAAAACGTTCCTAGATGGCAATAGTGTATGCACTCAACTTCTCTTTCGTAGGAAGTTGGAATAATCGCGAGAAAACATCTGTTTCGTACATTTTAAACACGACCAAATGGCAGGCGATTGTAAAATTTGTCTTTACCTGCAAGGGCAAGGGAGAATTAATACAGTGTTGACTATAGAAACACTACGTGGAAGGTCGAAATTTAAGGGAAAAATTTTGCTGTCTGAAATTGTAAAGCAACAATATCTTATTATTATTATTATTATTTTTCCAAAATAAAATAAAAATAATTATCAAATTGAAAATAAGGACACGTGTTAACGTTAAACTCAAATATGTAAAACTTAAATACTGTTTTCAGATGCATTCACATTCAAACAAGTATTAAGGCAAAGATACAAATAGAAAGAATTACCAAATTTAGAAAAATTAAAATATAAAATATTATACAAAAATATATTTTAATAGAATAACTTTTAATTCAAAGTATAGATATTAGCATATAAATATGTATCATATTTTTTTTATTTATGAAATCAATAATGTTCTCTGTTAATTGTAGTTCCAGTAATCAATTTTCTATGAACACAATATTTATTGTTCGAAACATGAAAAAAATGTTTTTTAAATTAATTTTTTAATTCATTTATAACAAGGCCGATATTACAAGTGGTATGTATAATAAAATCACCTCCTTAACGTTCGTTTACAGTTGCTCAGTGTATGCTCCGTTGTTTATAAACTCACAACTGCTGCTGTTTATTGAGAGAATCCATCGATATTTGAGCGAAGTATTCTAATGCCCCGGGGTCAGTTAACGATATCCTCTCAAGAAGTTATCCGAACCATAAGGATAACTTTTTGAGAGGATATCGCTCCGATAAATGCTCGATAGTCGTTCAGAAACCCGTTTTGCTTATTTTCTGTCACTTATCGGTCCGATAACTTTGTCGACTCGATAACTTTGCTATCAGAAACCGGGTATTATACCTTCACATTCAACAAACAATTATTCACCTATGTGGCGCAGAAATACATTTGCTTGCTTGTTTCCTAGATTACTTTGATGTGTGTATTAAGAATTCCGAATGCGACGAAGTGAATTGACGGTGAATATGGATTTTAACGCAAAATTTAGGATTTTTGTAGGGTATCAGTTAAGACAATAACCTATAAAAATCAATTTAAAAAGTGCCATTTCGAAGTCATATCCGACAGTTTCTTCGACACTTGAAACTAAAAACAAAAAAAAAAACGGCCGTGTGTATCGGGCTTTAGAATCAATTAAAAATATCCTATGGTGCATTCCGTTTATCAACTTTGTTTTCGGGTGTAAACCAATTTTGCACCATTCAATAGGTTGTAAATTTCTTCTATGTATCATTTGACGAAAATACTTATACTTCCATTAAAGCTAACATAAAACATAATGCGTACAGAACTCTAGGTATGTATGCATATGTAATTGCAAGTACATGTTTATTCTGACAACAACAAAACAATTATCGTTAGTCGTTGAATTATTTACTTTCAACGATGCTTATTGCGTAATTTTTAACAAGCAAGTGTTCTAAAAAGCTAAGAAAAAGTATGCTTCTTTTAATTGAATATCTATATACATGTTTATGCATATCTAAGTATATCTACAAGTTCATTACGGCATTAATTGCAATTTCAATTGATAATAAAAGAACACCGCCCTCCATTGCATTGAATACTGAAATGGAAAGAAACTGAACTTGCTAGTTCAGACTGGCTTCTTGAGAACAAATTCAAATCTTGCTTTGGAGGCACATCAGCTTACAAGCCTTAATCGAGCGATTAATTTCAACCGAATATATTGATAAATTCTCTAACCATTTACTACCGCCTTTGAACGATTTCATCTTGAACCTCAATATATATATAAACGTGCTGAAACTGGAATAAATACAATGTAAAAACCAATCAAAGTTAATGCCCAGAAAGCCACTAAACAAGATCTATTAAATCCCAGGAAAGAGACAGACAGATGTGTTTCCGGCGTTAAAATTCCAAGATATTTTTGTAAGCGGTGGTCCGGATGCGTGAATAGGAAGTGGTGGATGTAGGAATCTGGCTTTCTACTCTTCGTCAAGCACTTTGCCAAATACGCCGATCAAGCGAAAGCAATACAATTCTTCTGATTTAAGGTAATCATTCTTCACATATTTCAATACCAGTGATAGTTTTGCAAAGATTAATCATATAACACTTTTCACGTTTTCCCCTCACACATCGCATAAGCTTCAACCTTTAGATATGAGAGTCCTTTGACCATTGAAGAAATATTTTAATGACTTCGCCGATCAGTGGATGAAAACTCATAACACATGCCCTGCAGTCAATAGTCAAGCAGGCACTGCCCCTAGCATCTACATCTCGAATTTCATTGCGCTGGTATTTGGCCATTCAATGAAGAAATAGTCAGCGACACTGACTTCACTCCGTCCACTGTCACCGATAAGTCATTGAATGCAAACGAAAGAAAAGACTTGGCTGACGCGGGTGGCGTAGCGGGAAACGAACACACAACATGGACCAAGCTAGCACAACAGATGAAACGTTCCAAGCACCATCAACTTCGCAGAATTTAACACCAGAAGTTATAAGACCACTGCCCAAGGCAAAAACGCAAAAATCTACAAGACGGCGAAGAACTATAGAGGGAAGAAAGCTATTATGATGGACGCACCTGAAAAACTGGAGGTGCTAACGGCGCAGAATAAAAGGAAGATAGGTTTGAATGTAAAATGGATCAGCACAGCAAAGAAGCAGAGGACAGTGCAAAATAAGAAAGCCGTGCCTAGCAATACTTCTGAAGAGGAAGAAGAAACTTGTTGTTTAGTATTTCGCCGTCCTTATTCTAGCAGCAAGGAGGACTGGCTTCAATGCAGGAGCTGTAGGCAATGGGCTCATACTAGTTGCACTGATAAAAGTCCTTTCTTTTTGTGTTTGAACTGTCTGTTCCACTAAGTTTTGTTTATTATTTGGTTTCGCTTAATTTGTAAATAGTTAAAATGAGGTTTAAAGAGAAACAATTTCCAAGCCACTAAATCTATATACATACGAGGGATGTCCAGTTACTAAGGTACATTTGCGAATTACAGGCAGACTATTTTATTTATAGAAGTCAAACACACACTAAGTAATAGGGTAAACTGCTAGCTACTTTTCAACAAAATCGCCGCCAATGTTAAGGCACTTATCACAAAGCGAGGCACAAGCTTCTGTAAACCCTCTTCGTAAAAGGTGCGATTCAAATTTGTAAAATACTGCCGAAGTTCCTCTTGAACTTCGCCGGCGCCCTCAAACCTTTTGCCCGACAAATGAGCTTTCAACGGCCCAAAGAAATGAAAATCAGAAGGAGCCAGGTCTGGATTCCCATCCGTTTTCATTATTGATGGTTTTTTTTCGCACACCTTCGGGATCATTGTTCACTTTTGAACTGTCTACACCAAACACTAACTTGTTTTCGACTCATCACGCCTTCTCCGCAAGTCTTAGGTATTTCTTTTATGAATTTCGGTAGGTGTGTTATTATTTGCAAGCAAAAAACGAGTGATCACTCGCACTTCTAACTTGGAGTATGTTTCGATCAGAATTGACATTGTGCGGCTGTGACTGCACGCGTTGTACTGAATTTAAGGCAATGACAATAGCCAGCTATGTATACAGTACATATGCACATCTAAAATGGGTGCAGGTTTCAACCTGATCGGAGCGACGTAGGCGGTATGTCGCGCAAACGTACCTTAGTAACCAGGCATCTCTCGTATTCTCAAATGAAAAGTTAAACTTAGACACTAAAAAACAACCTCACATCAACATTAATATTATACTAGACCGTTTTAAGATAATGACGCAATTAAATTTATAATATCTCCTTTTGCAACTGGTCTAGGTTCAATTTGATAGCGGTATAAGATCCAATAACTCGAATGATTAACGAAATAATATGTAATTTACGACGAAATACTGTAGGGTATTCGGATCGAGGCCGGCTGATTTATTATGGAAATTAATTATTATGGAAACAGTGTAATCACCAAATAATTATTTATTCAGTGATGTTAATGGAATACGGGCGACCGTAGAAAACTTGAATAAAGAGCTCTAGTAATTACAGCTATGTTGCTTGACTGAACAGCTAATTGGCCGTGACTTCTGTTTCTTGCAAGTTGTTCAGATCGTCGATGGAATCCACACCTTAATTGCATTACTGTAGGCGCATAGATGACTCGCAGAAATAATTACCTCAGGCCGTTCTTTAAAATGCTGAATGAAGTATATATTTTATTTGTTGTTAATTAAGATTCCACAATACATACTCACTATTACTTAACACAACGTCTACGGTAATGTGATTTTTATCCCAACAATCTGCACTTTTTAGCTTTTCCAGCAAGCGATCTTTTTTTACGTAAAACTTAAAGGGGCGCTGACAATATTTTTTGAAACTTTTTGGCTTTGCATTTTCACGACCACCTTAACCAACCGATATTTATTTTCATGTCTATGCACCCTACCAGAGCAGCACGACTGCATTCGGGAGGTTGCGTCGATTATGGGTGATACGCGATAAGACATCGCTGCTTGATGAACTACATTACTTATAGACGGCTTTAAACTTTAGAACTGGCCAGCGCTGTATGTATATAGGTATCTCTTTCATTAAATAAGATTAATTCAATAAAAATCACTTTTTGTTAGTAAACACATCACAGAATTCAAAATTCCTCCTTTAGTTCAGATGACGCCTTTTTCGTTATTTTACAATCTACTGTTAGAAAAAATCAAGGTCAAAGGCGCATTTAGCCGATCCTCCTACATATCCACTGGCAATTCCATATCCATTTTACAAATACATGGGCGAATAATAAGAGATTTTTGGTTGCTATTATTCTCAATAGGTGTTGTATTTATTTACATGCGGTAAAATGGTGATTTGTTTAATTATTAAAATTAGTACTAACAATATGTTAATGTCTTATATTAAGCGGTTAATATGTTAGTGTTTTAGTCAGCGCCACCTAGTAGCAGGCGCACATTTTCTGCTATTCTTCATTACACAACCAATGGTGATTTTTTCTAACTTATTGTTAGTGGTACAATACACTACACAAATATCGTAGGTACATAAAAACATTGTATTTTGAGTTCATACTAAGTTAACAAAAAACACATATTCAAGGGAAGTACCGTATAACCGCTCACAGTCAAAATCGTCCAGCTGCAAAAATGGGTAGTCCCCCAACAAAAACTTCCATGTCACACGTCAATTACTACCCTAGAATGTCTCATACCGATATATTTTCCTGCGTATGTAGATATTTCAAAAATATTTATGTAATGGAATCGAGAAAAAGACAAACTAGTTGTGATATTCGACGTTTGATAGTGAAACTGCAGAAAGATGGGAAATCGCTAAAATTGTAGGCAAAAACCGTACCACAGTTCAGTGTATAATAAAAAGATGGACTGAAGACAAAGGAACATCCAACAAACGCTGAACTTATTCGAAAAAAATTCTTACCGAAGGGGACGAACAATGTATTTTCAAAGAAATAAACAAGCACCCGAAAAAAACCGCACCAAAATTAGGGAAGGAAGTAGAACAATACTTGGGGAAGAAAGTTCATCCCGAAAATATTAGAAGAGTTTGCGGAAAAATGGATTGCATCGACGTATCGCTAGAAAGAAGCCGTATATCAGTGACAAAGGAAAGTAAGAGTCGGCTTCGCGGACGAGTATATAGGAAAGGATATTTCATTCTGGAAAAAAGTTTTATATACAGATGAAACAAAAATAAATTTGTTTGGATGGGATGGGCGAGTAAAATATGTGGCGTAAATCGATTGAACAGCTAAAACCAAAGAATTTGACATCAACCATAAGAGGGTCGCTAAAGTTGTGGTGTTGCATGTCGGCTGCAGGTGTCGGTAATATTCATTTCATTGAAGGCACCATGGATAAATGGCAATATTTAAACATATTAAAGAAAAATGTCAAGCAAATGCAGAAAAATTTGGTATTTTGGACACATTTATTTTTTATCAGGATAATGATCCTAAGCCCAAGTCCGGTGTTGTAAGAGAATGGTTATATTACAATTGTCCAAAAGTGCTTCAAACTCTACCGCAATCTCCGGACTTGAACGTAATAGAGCACCTATGGCAAGAATTAAAATTTAGACTGAAAAAGCAAACCATTTCAAATAAACAACACCTCAAACATGCATTTGAAGGAGAGTGGTCAAAAATATCACCCGAAGTAACTAATAAATTGGTGCTTCCTATGAACGACAGGATAACTGTCGTCAAAAATTGCAATGAATGGCCTACTAAATATTAAGTTAAGATAACAAAAATTAATAAATGTTTTATTTGCTTATTTGTGTGTTGTCTTGAACTGGACGACTTTGGCTGTCACCATCAATATCGTAGTTATTTACAATGGATGTTCTTCTTGTATATTATACGAATAAAAAAAATATATTTCTGTATTTTCATGTGACATATAGGCTATTTTATAAAATGATATATTACACATTTTAATATGAAATTAATTAAGCCAGATTTTACAGCAAATAAACCTGCAACAGTGCGTGGACCATTTTCACTGTGACTAACTGTATATGGTGCACGATATTAGCAAGGACTTTTTTATACCAACTGTGTACAGTTATAAAAAATAACGAAATTTTATAAATGTCTTTTGTCCATATTTGAGTTGTTCATGGCATAGATATGGGCAATCGTTATAATTTTACTCATAATTATTGTATTTGTTTGATCGCTGATTAGGATATAAACATTTGAATGAGTGTATTTAATAATTGCTAATAACTAATAAAATTATCATTCCTTTTTTCTCTATGGCCAACTCCTTTCGAATTACATCAACCCTCTACAAAATACATATTCTTGAGTTAAGCAAATAAATTTTTCATTGAAATAAAGGATTTCTTCGGCTGAAAGCATCTTTCATTCATTGAAAAAATGTATTTTATCTGTGCATTTTTGCATCATAATAATGCAAAGCAATTTAATGTTACTAAAACGATTTCTTATTGCAAAGTATGCTAAATAGGTATTTAAATATTGACGGGTCAATAAATACCATGAAGGTCGGAATAGCTTTTCCAAACCAGATATGCTTCAACCCGTGGCAAACGCCACCATTATGGTGTACTCGGCATATAATATTCACGTGAAATAATTCATTTCAACCGCGCTACGGCACCACTAGTATAGTAACAGTAGCGAAACAGCGGGACATCGTCGCACTATCCCACCCGAATCATTTATTTGTAACCAGTTTTCCGACACACCGGGACATATCCGCACTTGCATCAGTCTCGTTATTTATGAACGCTTTTACCACGGGGGGATATGGTCGCACCGCTTTGTTCCTGGGATCCGAGTTGAGGCAGCAAGCAATAAAACGCTGACGTCGTTGCTGACGGATGATAAATGCAGAGAGCAAACCTAGCGTTTGAAGCTCGTATATAATTGTCGGCAATTAGAGAGACTTTTTGTTCACACAACAATGGAACGAATGCAACGTAGACATAGGAATAATTTCCGGAATTCTTTTTTAGAACATTGGCAGTAAAAACAATTTGGCAACCCAACATTAACGGCACGATCATTATTATAGGATTGCTGTCTGGCACACTTGGTTTTAAAAAGAAAATTAGGTATTTTAAGTTGTGAATCATTTTATTACAAACATAATTTAAAACGTTCTACTTTTATAACAAGCTTCTAATTTATATTTTGTAATTTTCACTAGAAATATCAAAACTGCCAATAAAGATAATGAATGTAACGACAAACAAATAAAGAGCAAGGACGGAGTAATATTGACAGAAACGCAGAATATAATTCTCAGTTGGAAGGAATATTTTCAAAATATATTGAACGGGACGGAGATACAAAATACAGGAAAAATCGAGAATGCAAAGGAAAATACAGATGTAGACACGGGAAGATATAAGAATAACATAGATATTGAGGAAGTCAAAAAAGCTGTGGAAGTATAAAAAATGGAAAAGCAGCAGGCGATGACATGTAGAAGTGTAGAAGTGAAACTACATGGGGGCCAGAGTGGCTTTAGATCAGGGCATAGTACACAAGATCACATCTTCACAATTAGAAACATAACAGACAAGTTTTTAATGTATGATGAATATATCCAAATTAACAACAACAACATAGAGCAAGTGGAAAATTACAGGTACCTGAGGGCAAACATCAATGGAAATGGAAGGTTGGACCAAGAAATTAATAATAGGATAAGAGTAGCTACAAAATTATACCATAGCATGAGGAACAACTTTATTGGTAAAAGAGAAGCGTAAAAACTAAGATGACAGTCTAAAAAAAGATATATCTACCTACGTTGCTATACGGTAGCGCGACATGGGTACTTACAGACAAATTGCGGAGAAACATACAAGCTGCAGAAGTGAAGTACCTAAGAAGAGTAGCAAATATATCAATAATGGACAAAATAAGAAATGAGAGCATACGGGAAATGCTACAAATAGAGAGCGCCAAAACTCATATAGAAAGGGCACAAAAGCGATGGTGGGGTCACTTGAAAAGAGTGGGTGACGGAATGCAAGTGAAAAAAGTATGGAAAGCAAAGAAGATAGGAAAGAGAAGGAGAGGTAGACTGCGTATGACATGGGAAAAATATTGACGACGAAAGGGTTATCCTACAGACAGGCCGATACTCTTGCAAGATATAGAAATTCATGGAGAAACGTTGTAAAAGGTGTATAGTGTTTTAGCCATGCATGTGACACAAAAACCTCTACACCTCACGGTATATATATGGTATATGTATTGCTATGTTTCAAAATGCTAATAAAGTAATTTAGCAATGAATTTTAAATAATAATAATATTTATAAACTTAGGTTCTGTTGTTCATGTCAAATTGACACGAGC
>JARFOC010099308.1:0-12693 GCA_031763485.1 Osmoderma eremita | reverse complement strand
GTACATATGTATGTAGGTACATATATGTAATTTATTTTACAGATAATATAGTTAAATATATGGTAATAGATATATAATGAACAATTTTTTTTATAAAATATAAAATATGCGTTGTTATAATGGTAGTAATGAACGATGAACTGCGAACTACTAAAAATAATTTTACTGATAGAGTTCATTCGAGTCTTTGCAAACTACCCATCTCAAGTGATAGCGGTATCTATGTAATATGATCAGAATCATAGATAAAACACATAAGAAGCTAATTACTCCCGAAAAGTCCATAGCAAACGATGTAAATTAAAATATTCGTATTAAGAGGCTACCTTTAAAATTCAAGAAGCGATTATGCGAATAAATAAGGGTAAAAACAGCATCATAAGTTCTAAGATTAAATTTCCGTTTGTTTTTTGCTAAAAACAAACATACCAACAATTGCACTGCTAAAATAGAACAGAAAGATAATAAATTCAATTCATTGATTTAAAATGTAATAACAAAATGCATAATACATGGCTGTATTGCATACCAAGGATGGGCAATATATAATCAACCCCAACTTCCTCTTTATTCCTCTGAGCGGTCGTGTATTTATTCATATCAGTTTTGATCTCGTATTTTTCCTCTATATTCGATGTGTGTCTTTCTTACGACTCTCTTAGCACATAAAATATAACGGGCAAGGTGAAACAGTGTCAATATACTTTATATTTATAATAAATGTGCAATATACAGAATGTTGAGTAGGTACGCTTTTTGTAGTGTTGAAATGTTAAAGATGGCTAATCACATAATTTTTAATAACTATTTTTCATAAGCATAAAACCTGATTTTTGTTATGGCACAAGTACCTTTTTAACGACATATTAAACATCGGTTTACTAAGAAAAATTATATTATCCTGAACCGATCACACTTCAATATTTTACACCTACACCATCTTATACATTATTTATTTGCTCCACCTTGAAATAAAAACCAGATTGCAATAGACAGCAGAAACATAAAATGACAGTTTACTTTTCATTATAAAGACGACTATGTTTCCGAAATAGGTTACAAACAGTCATAGCTGGGTGGAAATAACTATTTTGCTGTTTTCCAATGTAAAACCGGCTTTGCTTAGACTTCCCATAGGTTGGTAGTGATAGTTATTACTTCTATATTATTACTTCTATATTTATTTAAAACTTGTAACATTCTTTAATATAAAATATTAGGAGTAATTATTATACTTGAGGATAACTTATGGATAAGAATTGTTTCCCTGTATATTTTTATATCCTTCACTATTCTTGGCAATCGGGATGTAACTGAGTCGCCCCCAACCTAGACGGATCTTGACTCGGATAATGAACGATCGGCTTCGCGCTTGCAGGAACAGTTTCATTCGCACTAGTAACAGTTGTGGTTATAGGTATAGTCCTGGCCGTCACTTCAGCCGGGTTGAATGCGGGAATCTGCGGAGGATTGAAGAAAAATGGAGGCATCGGCGGCGGAGGGAACATCGGAGGCACCAAAAGGGAGGGCGGTGGCGGCATATTGGGTAGAGGTATATGTCCCGGTTCCAGATTGAAGAAATTGTTGCTGAGCTCCGGCAAAGCCCCGGGTAAACCTGGTACTGGTTCGTACACGTCCGCATTCGGATTAACTATTCCGGTGCCGATTCTGCCTTGGGATCTGCCCCACTTTATTGTTAAGCGACGGCCTCCTAAAATCAGTTTGTTGAAGGTCTTTTCGGCTGCTGTTTCTGCCGCTACTCTTGTAGTGTATTGGACGAAGGCGCATTGTTGTTTTGGTACTATGCTTAATGAGCGTATTTCGCCATATTGGTAGAAGTGATCCCTGTAATGAATACATTAAGTCAATTTTAATCTTAAAATTTAAATAATAATGAATTTAGTTTATTTAGTCCAATAGCGAAAATTCAAAAAGGATATTGTCATACAAAATGATTTTGTGGAAATAACAAAGTTGTAAAAATATTTTTGCAATTATTAGTGTTCTCGTGCAGAGGCTATGTATCAAATAAAACAATAAATAAAGGTGTATACGCGTAAACCAACCTTGTGTAAGAACTCCAAACTTGTTTTTAAGAGAATTTCATCAGACGAATATTTGAAGTGGATAAAAGTGTCCAGGAAAGGTTAATTTTCTATAGAGAGCAATATCAAGGTCCTTGACTGTTTCGCCGAAGTCCAACCTTACTCCATAAATGTGATAGCCGGAATCTATTCGGCTTATTACGGACCTACGTAATAACAAGGGCCAAACTTTTTGACGTCACATGTGCGAGGTCAAGCAAGGCGCGTGGCATTTAGTCGGTGTGACGCAAGGCCGGTGAATAACCAATTCGCATGCGTGTTGTGTTTTCATTTTGATTTCAATTTTTAGTGTTTTTAAGTGCTACTCTTTGAGTTATCTTATCTGTTATAATGGGTGCATTCAGAGACGCTCAGCAGCTTAGCTACCCACCTTCAGTCCATCTGTCATTGACAGTTGAGATGCGTTTCCTAACTCCGTCGTATAACCAGTGGGTTGTAAGACTTGATAATGGGAATCCACGTATTCCCGAAATACGTGTCGTCCCGAATTAATTAATACTTTATGCGGTAGGAGCAATCCGAATAGTGTGTTTATTGTAAAATATTGGTTATGTTCTTGTGCAAAGTTAATAAAGTATTTAAATGTAATGTTCAGAATAAGAGGCAATAAGGTTGTTTTGTGATAAGAGATTAGAATAAATAACGACGATATCCAGCTTGTAGGTTAACTGTTGAATGAAGATAATTTAAATATGCATAATGTGATTTGTCTAGTAATCGAAATGTAAATGCTAGATGTTGGTGCTACTCATTTTTATAAAATGATAAAAAATAAATATAGTAATAACGAATTCTGAGGTTAACTGAACGGGGTTCACGAAAATTGAGTGTCCCACTATACTACTACTACACAGCGCTGACAAATACGGCTTACATTTTCCAAGCTGAGTGAATATCTCTGCTGCAATCTGTCAGGGGTAGATCAGCTGCTCTATTCAAGGAATACTTAGCCTTCCAGACGCTGAGCGTCCCTGAATGCACCCAATGTTTCTCAATGTTCAAGTTTAAGTTCTTATCTTTGCACCAATTATAAATAGCATCCAAATTTGATTGTATAACTTGGTAGCCGGTTAATAATTCAACCTATTTTTCAAATAATCAATGGTATCGAAGTTACGTTTAATGTTCAATGTTTCAACTATGTTACATATGTAAGTTACTCAGTAGAACGCTTAACAGTGAATCCATACTGATGAGTCTGACAAGTGATGAGGTGAAATACACTGTTCGTTAATAGATACGTTAAGGTATCAAAGTTTCCTATTGGAAGAGCTCATTATTTCATCAATCAAAATTTGTGGATTTTTATGAAAATTGACAAAATCTGACTATCCAGTCAAAGCGCGAAACAATTTTAAACCTGTCATTCCCAACCTGTCGTTCAAATTTTACGTGTCATGTTAGTAGTGGTATTTGCACCTTAACAATAATGAGTCGTCGCTCTAGTAGAAGACGCAAGGATAAATATCAGCGAAAAGATCTGAGGAAGAGGAGGAATATGAAGAAAAACAAAATTAAGCAACCCCCATTAAAAGCAGCAGCGCCTCCAGCGCCCTGTCCGAAAACTACGTCTAACATGGTTTGGGAGAATATCGTTTTGCATTATCTGAACAAATTGAAGAACGCCTGGAAATCATCGAAACCCGATCAAAATCAACAGAAAGACGCACTCCCATCCGCTGTTGAAGACGACGCAGGCAAATGGAACTCCCGAGGTACAATGTTAGGACGCTGCCCGCCAAATTCCATGAGGGAATCAAAATCATTTACTTCATTCGGATCTATGGCCAGCAATTCGTTTAATGAAGCAAATCAAAAGGCTTTAAATATAGTAAAAGACGCCATAGCATACGGCCAATTGAAAGGAATAATATCGAAAAATGGGAAATTCTTTTGGTTGAAAGAAGATATTAGGGATTCAACGTCAAGTATAGATAATGATTACAATAGTACCCTTAGTGATTGTAAATCGTTGTTAAAGAAGAAGAAGCACTCGGATAAAACCAAATCGAAATCTGAATGCAGTTCCTTGACAATTCCTTCGATTTTATCAAAACCAGACAGATATTATCGCAAGAATTTTGACAAGGGAAAAGCGATCCATCCCAAAAGTTTTACCAAACAAAAGTTGAAAGCTCATTTCAAGGACAACTCAGATGATGAATGTTCGTGCAATAGGTGCAAACGTAAAAATAAAATGTATTATTGACCACATCACCAGTCCAAAATTTGTAGTAAATGTTCTTACCTCAAATCTTGTTCCGTTAATGTACCAATATTCCCAATGTACAACGTAGTGATGGTTCTATCTTCAGGTGGCGGCAAGGCTGGCATTGCTGCCGCTCTCTTCAATAACTTATCAGCAACGGGATCATTAACACCATAGTACCGATCTTTAATATTTTGATCTGCTAATGGATCATCGGGGTCCGTTGGCTTCTCATGACGATATGGGCATTCTTCACCTCGCCTACACTCACCCTTGACCCAAAATGAGCACACATGTGGCCTATTTCTCTTATAATAGGGTGCAGTGCGAGCTAAACGCATCAGCAGCTCGTTTGGTTCATTGATTTTGCTTCCGGTAACAGCACCAGCGTCCGATTTTGTTAACTACGGTTTAATACGTCACAATCTGTATCATATACATTAACATGAAAATTAATACCTCTCTTTCCATGTTTTGTATGTAATATTCTTTATTCACATCGCTTTTTGGTATATCATCTTTCATTTTAAGAGCAGCATCTCTTACCTGAAAAAGAAGATATATATATGTGTTATCTACGATTTTCTTTACATTAATTTCAACGGATATACTATTGTTTACTATACAATGGCTACAAATTGCAACGTCTCAATGACCATTCTCTTTCGCTACCGCCAACTTTACATCAATATATATATATATCAAAAATATTAATCATATTAATATACTTGAATCGGCAATCCATATTCCAGATCTAAAAGGCACGTTTGGCAAACATTCTTTAATTTACTACATGTTTGACACACTTCTGTTTTCTTAAAACGCATTCTAGCACCGGGACACCATCGGAATACCGTAAATGGTCTAGAGCATATTTTGCACTCTTTACCATATTTTTCTTTTGTCTAAAACGTATTATGATACTTAACCTTCAATACCCACAAATATTTGATAGAAACTTACCATACGTATGTACGGATTATCACCTAAACATGTTTGGCATAATATAGGAAAGTCCTATAAGATATCTAGTGTTATAAAAAGAAATAAAGTTGAATTAAAGCAGGTACTTACGGCATCTTCCCAATTTTGCCTATTGTACGTATTGGTTGTTTTAGATGTAGCCATATTCGTTGATGTGACTAAATGTAAAACAATATTTAATGAAAATCAGACATAACGTAAAATTAAAAATTGATTTCTTAACGTTTATTTGCAATTTTGTCATACAAATCACTTACAAGGTTAGAAAAAAGAAACCTACAGCAAGAATCAGTCCGCAACAAGAAGGAAACAGAATATGTAATCTTAAATTGAAGAACTTGAAACTCTCATGCGGTTCAGTTCTCCTGAACCAGTAGATGTCTCTGAGAACATATAATCGGTGCTATATTCACATCAATACTTCATGCTATTCGTGCCATGCTACAAATACACAAGATATGCTCATATGCTGACCCAAATTTTGGCTATCTTTGCGCAGATTACGAAAATGCTCCGAGGCACATCATCAAGCACCTAAATTCACCAAGTGATTTCTTTAGCTAGCACCGTTTGGAACTGGATTGCTGATGCAATCGATGCATAACATTAAAAGAGCTTCTCCCAACGAAGCCGTTTTGATGACTGTATTTACGATGTATTTACGCATCTACCAACATATATACATGAATTCATTGTATTTGACCCATTATATTCCGTAAGTATAAATTCTCAATATTATATTAAATGAATGATAAACGCCTTTCAGTGAATTTAATTTAATATAAAGCAAAGAAAATGATAAATATTTATAGCTTTATGCGGATTATCCAGCTTTTCTAAACGTAAAACGTAATATTCGTATTTTTGGGAATGGTAGGACTAAATCCGATACGCGTCATAAATGTCTGCGTGTGAGCATACCTTGAATGTTTGTGCCATGGTACAAACATACAAAATATATACAAGGTTTGTTTTGAAATAGAGGCAGCGTTTTCAAACCGCTTGTCGCGAAAAATCGCCCCTACAGTGACAGGGAAATCTTGAGTTTTTATTTAGGATGCGGGTATCAATGTATTATTGGAAACTAAGCCGGTTGATTGTAGGTTTTTCTATAATGTTAATAGTGCAAATCGTAAAATTAAAAACATGGATCATTTAAATATAATAATTAAACATTTTTGTTGTTTCTCCTTCTTCTTTGCTTATCCTTATACCCGTCCTTATGTCAGTTTCAAAAAAATGAAATACAAAGCTTTATTATTAAATCCATATTCCCAAAACCCTATTTTTGAATTCTACTGCCAAAGTTCTCCCTTAACGTTAGAGGGCTCTGTGTTCACCATCTGATCTCACACTATTTACAATGGTAAAATCATGAAATGTAAGTATAAATGAATTTGTTTTTTACGTATTGCAAATATTTGTACTGTATAGTTATATACCCACAATAAACGATTTTTTTTTATTTCATTCATTCATATACTGCATCTTATGCATTTAAATACATTTTGAATAGTATTTTAAAATAAGTCAGTGGTGAAATAGTATTTATAATGTATTTAAATACATACAATTCTTAAATAATATATTTCTTGAATACAGATTTCAAATAGCCCGCGTATTGGAAATAGTTCTTGCTGAGTAACGCTACACGCCACCACCAGCCTTTAAAGGTTCGGAACTTTGCTCTTGTCGCGCGAAATTACACAAATTATTTTGGTGAAATCATAACTTATGGAAATTACAATCTAAATTAAGCCAAGAATGATCACAAAGAATACGTAGTTTTAATTAATTTAAGAACTGCAAAATGATTATTGCAATATAAAATAAAAAACTGCACACATCGACTTAATGCATTTATTACTTCATTTCTACACTATACATGATGTTCGTGATGTTATTATTCCTCATTTTCATCTTTGTCTTTAAATGTACGCAAGTTAAAGTACGATTGCTTGGACTATCAAAGTAACACAAGAAATAAACACTTATTACTTCATAAATATCGTGACTTATCACTACTTCTAAATATATTCTAAACTGTCCTACGTAATCTGCTGATTTTTTCCCTTTAATAGTAATAATAGTCATCGTTATCATTTATCATCATCAGTTTATTTCATATTTAACTCCAGATTTTCTCTTTCATCTTTAATAATAACTAATTCATCATATTAATATATAAGTTTTTCTTTATTATTATTATTATGTATTTATACACCAATTAATTATTTTGTTTTTAATATTTATCTTAATAAAGATTACCGTTATTTTCACTATCGTTTCGAAAGAGAGAGAGCATTGTTGTTCCGACGATAAAAATAGTTTCAAGTTCTGAGTATACAATTATAATACGTATGTATATTAATATATACGGTTCATGTCCACTGTATGGCGGGAAGTTCTTTTTTCTTTACGAGTAGAATAATTTATTACATACACATATTTACTCAAACTTGTCTTCGGTTAAAACGATTGAAAGATGCCTGCCGTACATATAAAATTAAAGTCGAACCGTATTATTATAATAGGAGATCGTATTTCTGAGAGTTTCAATCAACAACACCGTCCTCATAAATAGAAATAAAGTAACCGTAATAGCTATCGATGATGTTATTAGTTGAAACGTATCAAGAGAATGATGCCTATACATCTATTTGTTACCGTTATAATTACACATATAGTAAATATCAATTAAAATATTATCACATATAAATACATATATTTATTAGGCAGACATCTTTCGAAGAATTTCCTCGGCACACACAAAGTTCGAAATGAAGCGGGTTAAATTTTAATTAAAATTAATTGTTATCGATAATAATAATAATAATATAATATTTATATATATATGTATAGATATATATTGTGCATCAATAGAGTAAATCAAAAAAGTAATTATACGCAAGTTAAAAAAAAGAGATATTTGGTATGATTATATCTTAAGATATAGATTGTCTTTGAAATGAAGGTGGTATTTTACTTGAAAAATTTCTTGAGTTACCCCAGTATTTTACAAATAAAATCTACTTCACCTTGTTTCTTTTCTCGAGAAGCAAAATAACTGCCGTTTTAAAATATTGCGCTTTGAAATGTTCGAAGGTTCCTAATGTTTGACCACAAACAATATCATTGCTATTAAACAAAATATCTACCACCCTCGAACCGAAAAGATTTGCAGCAATTGTTTTTAAAGATATATTTGAAAGATTTTTTTGGTGCACAAGATATTTCTCGTTAAATATTTGTAACACTGAACGCAAGAGATTTATATGTTAAATGTTTAATTGAATAGATGTATTTGTTATAAATAATATTTATAATACGTCTCAAATTAAAGTAGAAATAATTTAATAAAACGACAGCTACTCTCGGCATGTTTCAATCTAACGGGAACATTTCAGGTATTAAAGAAAAAAAAAGAAGATAATACACACTTAATGCACTCACAACTTTCGTTTTATGTTTCTTAACCATGTAAATATGATTACAAAAAAAAATGTATAATCAATAAGAAAAAACAGATTCATCGTACAATTCGTAATAGTATTACATTTGTTACCTCGTGCACACTGGTCTGCTTCAATTTCTAACATCTGCACTCACTCCGCAATGAAATGCGTAAAAAAATAAATTTTTAAATTTCTAGAAACCTATAATAATAATAATATGATAATTAGTACACACACAAAATTAATTTTATTAGATTACACGAGACAAAAATGTTGACCTACACGTTTTTCATTTGTTTCTATTTTTACTAATAAATCTATTACAATTCCACTAATCGATAGAATAGAAATTCGCGGAACCGTTCTAATATTGACCGGGAATTACCAAAGTCGTTCGCGATGCGTGCGATTCAATTAGGGGATTTCCCCTTCTGTGTAAGTATACACCCCCTTCGAAAAATCCCATTTTTATTTTGCTATGGTATATGCGATGCTTAATTGCTTTAAAATAAAAATAAAATAATAATTTACAAAATGGGAAACGACGGAAAAAATATTATATTAAAGGACAATACAAATTTAATAATAATTATATAAATAAAACGTACTATTACATACTTTCAATATTTACAATTAATCAATCGTTTAAAAAGAATAATGGCGATTTTATAATTGTAAGTGATTAAATGAGAAAGAGGGAAACACCCACTCATCAAATTAAAGTTTCTTTTTTAAATTTCATTCCGCAGTTTTTCGTAAAGAACATATTTATACAAATAAATTTTTATTCATTTAATTAAGATTAAAGAAGTGCTTTATTGTATTTGATGGAATGTGAATAAAATGCTTAAGGATGTTTAGTATACTGTGATCGAAAAACCATAGTTAAGTTGGTAATTCGGAAGTAGATATTTTTTGCCCACTACGTTTACCATACACTCTACTGTCACAATTTTCGTGTATTTCTTAATTACCATTGACGTAATGGGAAATATCTTTGGTTTTTATTTTACGACTTCCACAAACACTTCGTCATGCGCTACGTTACCACAGAATAACTATCGACGCTGCTGACCGATTCAAAATAATTCTGAAGTTGGATCAGACAATTCTGATTAGCGATGCGACGGGGTGTAATATTTACTATAAAATACTTAGAAATCGGGATAGTTTTATAGCCGTACCTTGATGAAAGAAAACCATGTCAATCTCATTATTTATCCTATTACACATATAATTGACTGTGGTTTCTTTACTGTTACTTTTCCTTTTTTTAATGCTAAATAAATATAAAATGCCATAAACAAAGTCAATCTTTGATATGGGGCTTAATTAAATTCAAACGTTTGAACTTATGTAGAAGAAAGCAACAAAGTAGTTGTAGCAAAAAATTGCACTATATAAGTACATTAAAATAAAACATTTCGTACCTTAAATGGAATATACGCATTACATCTTTCCAATTACGAAAGTATTTGCTACCAACCGCGGGTGAAATCGAGTTTTAGAATCAAGTACGTACCGAAGGGTCCTCGAGTACGCATCGAAGAGTACTCGAGTATGTATCGAAGAACACCCGAGTATGTATCGAAGAGTACTCGAGTATATATCGAAGAGTACTTGGGTATGAGTACCTTGAAGAATCTGGTATATCGAGTCCAGAATTCGAGCTAGTAGCATCAGTAATCACAAAAGGAAAAAAGATTTCTCAATTATTTTGCAAGCGATCGAAAATATGTTGAAAAGTGACGATTTTGTGTCCATTCTAACTCCAAAGATATTGATCGTAGAAAGTTAAGATTTGGAGTATACGTTTACAAGTGATACCACTAATGTAAAATTGTTTTACATGACGAATAAGTTTGAGAGTGCTTGTTGCAATTTTAATAGTTCAGATATTGCATTTGATATGCGTATGGATTTTATTATTTTTTACGAATCATAAATAAAGGAAAAATCGAAAACCAGAGGAAAAATCACCTTGCCGAAGGAATGTCACAATTTTAGTTAAGGTCAATTATTATCGCACATTTCTAGTTGCCACATTTATAATTTGTAAGAGATGTCCGGCATTCGGCCAATAAATTCAAGTGGGCGGAGTTATATCTAAGTAAAGCGAATTTTGTACTATAGCGACATCTAACGGTTTTACATTGTCTCTACGAAGTACTAAACATCCTTAAACGCAACGTGTTTTAGCGCCATCTATTAGAATTTAATTCAGAAAATGTCAAGTTTGATAAATATGAGCTTTACAAAATAATGTTAATATTAGTAGTATTTCATTAGTTTGTTTTCCCTTTAATTATGTAGTTTATTCATTATATTTATATAATATTTCTTAGCTCACTTACTATTATATCAGAAAATGGAAACAAATAATTAATGTTTATGTTGGTATCGTTATCAACCATTTACGGTTCTGTAATTTGAGTAAATTTTTTTTCTTCATATATACAGGAGATTAAAAAATATGCAGCAATATTAAATATATTATATATATTTACATCTATCCTACAAAAGTAGTAATAGTAAATTTAGTTTTTCTTTCCTTTCTTAATTATTATTGAATTGAACTCATCGATCTAACTGGATCTTGTAAAGCCGTTCACTTTTACAAAATACCACATAACTATATATTTGTATATGTATCACCCTAAATCTTATTATTTTATATATTATCTTCCCTTCCTCTTTTGTTGCTTCCAATTCGATTCCTTAGTCGCTGCCACAATAGAAAAATCACTTCTCTCTTCCATATCTTTGCGTAGTTGTATCTTCACAGTTGATCTTCCTTTTCCCGTATGCGGTATAAGTATGTATTTTTGCGTGTTATTTTTCATGAGTGAATATCAAGTCAAGCCGGTTGTGTATATTGCGTAATATATATTGTCACAACGAACGCGACGCAGTTCTGTTACTTTGTAATATTTTCCGTTATCGTGGATACTGTGTATGCATGAAATTATTTTTTGTATTTATATCAGAACGACACTCACTACCTCTAGACGAATACTTTGGCTAGTCCGTCCGCACCCGCGCTAGCTATGTACGGCCTCGACGGGTGGAAGGCCACGTCCAGTATGCTTTCGTCGAATTTCTTCCGGTGCGCCGTGATCTCCTGGACGCACGTCTTGTTATCCAAGTGCCACAGTCGTATCGAACAATCGTGAGAACCTGGAAGAAGTTCCCTCGTTACGAAATCAATACACTTAAATACGGTAAGACCGCGCATATCCGACTCGGGAATATGCGACTCCTCGGCAGGTCCAACCGCCCGTTACGGTGATCGTGAAACTTGAGTGAGTCTCTACGTACACTACCGGCCATTAAAGTTAGGACAGTTCGGAGAAATAAAAAAAAAAAATTTTTTTTCAATATCGAGTGTCTCCAATATTATTGTAAATTTTTTTACAACAATGTAGAACTTACGATAACGTAATTAAGCCGGAAATCCTCATTACCATAAGTGTTATATGAAAAATTCTAATTTAATGTAATAGTAAACAGACTGTTCGGATTACTCCTCCCGTACAAAGTATTAATTAACTCGGGACGACACGTGTTTCGGGAATACGTGGATTCCTATTATCAAGTCGAATAACCGAATAAGCGCAAAAATAACTGAAACTAGAAACATGCACTCCCTTTTCTTCTCCCTTCATTCCCTCTTCGCATACCGTAACATATCTACACTAGCGACACTTTTTAATTGTACGACCTAACGCTCAACATAGAGTCTCAATAAGCCTGTGTTATATTCGCATAAATAAAGATTCCAGAAATACAGAATATGTTGTTTTGCCTACCTGTCTATGTATACGCAAAGACCACAATAAATAGATGCAATCGGCTTTTATATGCATAAATGCAGCTGCAGCGTTTTTAAAATAGACACAGAAACCGCACATTCATTGATTGATAAGCATCATCATTTCAG
>JARFOC010099278.1:0-12696 GCA_031763485.1 Osmoderma eremita | reverse complement strand
GTTACTACTACTCTTTTTAACTCCATGAAATGGATTATTTTGCGTGTTGTTCTACGTAAGCAACAGCATCACCAACCGTGGAGATTTTCTCGGCTTGATCGTCCGGTATCGAGATATTGAACTCTTTCTCAAATTCCATGATCAATTCTACCGTATCAAGAGAGTCGGCTCCAAAATCATTGGTGAAACTTGCGGTTTCAGTTACTTCAGCTTCTTCAACACCCAATTTATCGACAATGATCGATTTTACTCTTTGTGCTACTTCAGACATAACTTTCGGAGATTAATTAATAAATTAAAAATATTATTCTTAAATTTGCGATGCAAAGTAAGACATTTTTTCTCTAATTGTGCAAACTTTTACCCATTAAAATGCGGAAAAGTGCACAAATTACATTTTTTTGTGCAAAAAAATAGCTGTTTTATGATTCATATCGCCCTATTTGCATCGGGTAGTGGTAGTAACGCGGAGAATATAGCCCGTTATTTTACGGGAAGGGAAGATATTTCGATCCCGCTGATCATTTCCAATAAAAGTGAAGCGCAGGTGCATGAACGTGCCAAAAGGCTGGGTATTCCCTCTTTCACATTCAGCAAGGCTGCGTTTGATGAGGGTAGGGAGGTGACGGAGATCCTTCGCACCTGCCAAATCGATTTTATCGTCCTTGCGGGTTTTCTGCTGAAGGTGTCTCAGCCGATTCTCGATGCCTATCCCGGCCGGATCATCAATATTCATCCGGCGTTGCTTCCTGCGTTCGGCGGCAAGGGGATGTATGGGGACAAGGTGCACCGGGCGGTAGTGGAATCGGGTGAAACGGAAACGGGCATCACCATTCACTATGTAGATGAGAATTATGATGAGGGGGCCATTATTTTTCAGGCAACCTGCGAAGTGTTGCCCGAAGATACGCCCGAGGATGTGGCGCACAAAGTGCATGATTTGGAATATGCTCATTTTCCCCGCGTAATAGAAACGGTGGTGAAAAGGTTATAAGGTTGTATGGTTGAATCCTGAGTCAATCTGATCTGTATGAGTAATATGACGTCACCGTAAAAAGGGTGTTGCGGGTTTATAAAATGGGAATCAAAGAAAAAATGAACCAAGAAAAACGGTTGGTAGCAAAATAAATCGTAACTTTGCGTTCCGTTTCACATTTGCGGCTGTGGCGTAATTGGTAGCCGCGCCAGACTTAGGATCTGGTGCCGAGAGGCGTGGGGGTTCGAGTCCCTTCATCCGCACTTAGCCGAAAGGCAAAACAAAGCAAATCCTTGAAAATCAGTTGGTTTTCAAGGATTTTTTTATTCCCTGAATTTTACGAAAACAGCAAAAAAGTGCAAAATTCGGCACTTTTTTATAGCTTATCCGTATCCCTTTTGGGGGAGAAGCAAAAAGGGACATTCTTAAGCAAATAAAACAGGTTTCAATTCACTGATATGCAATGTTTTGCATGGTTAAAAATAGGACACTAATAACTATGTTTGTAACATTAAAAATCAATGAATTATGAGAGAAAATTTGAACAAAAATCGTAACACATTTAACCTTGTATGCTACATTAAAAAGGCTAAGGCTCTAAAAAATGGTGAAGCTCCCATTTATATGCGTATCACCATGAACAAACAAACTGCCGATTTAAGCATACACGGCTCTGTTAATCCAAATGTATGGAGTCAGGCAAAGGAACAAAGCAGAGGAAAGGAAAGAACTGATTATGAATTAAACCATTATATCAAATCGGTTAAAGGGAAACTAATACAAATTCACAGGGGGCTGGAGTTATCGGATAAACCAATTACTGCCTAGATTATTAAAAATATATACTTGGGAAACAAAATTGATGATAAAGATTCCAAAACCTTATTGGAAATACACTCCGACCATAACGAAAGATGCAGGAAGTTATTAGGCATAGAATATTCAAAATCTACCATCTATAAATTTGATACTTCTTTAAAATATTTGGAAGAGTTTATGATGAAGGAACTGAATATTGAAGATATTCTCTTAAATAAAATAAATGAGGATTTTATTCGGAAATATGAACTTTATCTAAAGACTGAGAAGAGCTGTGCTAATAACTCTGCGATCAAGCATCTGAAAATCTTTAAGAAAATCATTCGAATCGCATTATTGAACGATTGGTTACAAAAAGACCCGTTTGCTTCTCTCAAATTTAAGCAAGACGAAGTTCACGTTGAAAATTTCTAACGATGTATGAATTAAATAGTCTTATAACAAAAGAAATGCCTTGTAAACGTCTGGAACAGGTAAGGGATGTGTTTGCATTCTGTTGTTTCACGGGCTTGGCATTTGTGGATATAAAAGGATTAGAAGCAGAACATATAATTCATGGGAACGATGGAGAAATGTGGATTCGGAAGCCTCGTGTTAAAACAAATAATATGTGCAATATCCCATTGCTCAGAGTTCCTCGTGAATTATTACAGAAATATAATATCGATAAAGGCTGCGAATTACGAGGACAAATGTTGCCTGTGCCAACTAATCAAAAAATGAATGCATACTTGAAGGAAATCGCTACAATATGCAATGTAAACAAAAGATTATCAACGCATACAGCAAGACATTGGGCTTTACCTTTCTTGCTGTAAACAAATGAGTTATGAATGTAATTTTATTGACAGGAACGATTTAGAAACGAGCAAACTTCTTAGGCTTGCGCAATCTTTACATAAATCCAAAGAACACTTAATTTGAACCGAAGTTAGTAAAGAATTCTTTATATATACCAATATTCTCGGAAAATACTGTGTATTAAAGAAGAATGTTGTATTCCTCCTATATACTGCACCACTACCGATACAAGGAGCATTGGAGGGGTGAATGTCATACCTGCAATTATGACGGGTTGCATCACTTGAAATCAGAACGATAACACACTGGAGCAGATAGTAAATTGACGAGATACAGCATTGAATAGCGTCATGTTGTGTGAGGAATAATTTTAATAACGATAGGTATTTTTTATCCGTTTTTGATTTCTATAACTATATATTATTTCTTATTATGATTGAGTTATACAATATTCTAAAAAATGAAATATTTAAAACTAAGCCGATATAAGATATGAATTGATCCAAAAGAATGTTATCATCTAAAATAAATGCAGAGTCTTCCAATGATGCTTTCCAAGAGGTGCTACATGAGCATTTTATTAAATTTAGACCGATAAAATGGCAAAGGTGAAAGGACACAACAAATAGATGAAATAAAGCTAAGTATTTTTCTTTTCAGATACCCTCTATGTTTTTTAGGAAAGGTATCTGAAAAGAAAAATACGAAACAAAACAATATCACTCATTTTGTATTGTTTTTGTCGATATAGCACAACTATTTATTGAATAGAAATTTCTAAACCAATTATAATTTGAGTGTAATCATTTAATAGTTAGATGAATCGTTTCGTCACGTTCAATATTGAATTTACATGACTTAAAACTTGGTGCTCCCATAAAACCTTCAGCACTATTACTAAAAGCATATTTCTCTGTAGGAATTCCAAACAAACCAGTATCTAACTTTCCGTTATTATTTTCATCTTGATATACCGATATTGCATACTCACCTGACGGAATATCTCTGAATTCAATTTCAATAACGTTA
Organism: Osmoderma eremita; assembly: GCA_031763485.1. NCBI lineage: Eukaryota > Metazoa > Arthropoda > Insecta > Coleoptera > Scarabaeidae > Osmoderma > Osmoderma eremita. The sequence continues at coordinate 9,071 of JARFOC010099278.1, read as the reverse complement.
CTTTCAATATCAACAATCTGCCCTTTGTAACCCTTTTTTAGAAAAGTAGATGACGAATTAAAAAGTGCTACAAATAACTTACCTTTAATCTCCTCAATACCATCAACCACTATTGTCAACTTGTTTTGCGCATAAGATTGCCCACAAACCATGCTCATAGCAACAATAAAAACTATGGAAAATATTAACTTTTTCATAACTTAATAATTTAAATTAATTTCTGATTTTATAAATATTATGTGTGAAAACATATGCTACTTTTTATTATACCTTATATGTACACTACAAAGTAAATGACAAAATATGTAATAATGCGTTATCATAATGCTAAGTAAGGTTATCGTAATGTTATCGTTTACATATATATAAGTTTGCAGATTTTCTTATAATGATTTAAGTTGGTTCAAACTCGTCTTACTCAAGGTTATGAATACACCTAAATAAAAGAATCTCGGATCGGGTGTTGAAATACTTTTAAAGCTCATATTGTCGAACGAATAATTGTAGCCATACACATTTTCTCGTCCTAGTATATTTTGGCATCCAAAATGGATGATGATACCTTTTGCTGGTAAGTATGACCAGGAGAAATCAAGTTTGGCACGGTGAGGTGTATTTTTCTGTACACTCTGATCGGACGGATTGGTATATTTTGCACCTGAATCAATATAACAACTTAATCCAATCATTGATTTAATATTGGAAATCCAATATTTAGTCGTCATTCTGAAAGTATGTGGAGCTACATGTACAGGTTGCCTGCTATATGAAAAATCTTTATTTAAGATGTTTGATTTAAGGTAAGAATAAGACAGCCAATATTCGAAGTTTCGAATATTATGTTTCCAAAAAGTGTTCAAACCATATACATAGCCATTCCCTTTGTTTGAAATATTAGTCAAATAAAAACTCGGCCGATCATATGTTATCAGGTTTTTATAGTCTTTGTAATAAATATCTAAACTTAATTTTGATAATTTCTTCACATAACTATAGGTTAGGTTTGTGTTTATTGATTTTTGTGGGTCAATATCTCTTGTGAATTTTAAATAATCAGAACTTGGATTTTGATAATAAACACCTGAAGAAAAAGCAAACGTATGAGCTTGTGAGCTTCTGTAACTCGCATAAAATCTGGGAGAGAATTTATATGCTTTAATATATGAATAATGCTCCCCTTTTACATTTAAACTTATTGAGAATTTCTCCTTTGTAAAAGATAATGCACCAAAAACTGAAGTTATATTATTGTTATAATTTAGTTTGTATTCTTCTCTGTAATAATAACTTTCGTCGAATTTATTATAAATATTATCTGCTCCTAAAACAATATTGGTATTTTCATTTAAAGTATAAGTATCATATGCCTTTATGTGAGAATATATATTTTTTGTCTCTACCGAGTCGCTTGCTAAATTTACATCTGTGCCGGTAAATTTATCGGATATAATATTTACTCCCACATATACATTATGTTTTTTTGTAACATGATTTAATATAGAGCTTACCATCAGGTAATTTTCACTTAAATCGTTTCTCAGTGATGTTGAATCGGTATTGTTATACGAGTAGTCAACACCAGCCCTACTATAATAAAGCCTTGTTTTTAATGTTGTGTTTTTTGAAAAATTATTATAAAAGAAAATATCTCCGTTAATTTGATTATAATATCTGTGCCAGTCATATGAATCTTTAATTAGCCTGCCATAAAGCGTCATATCGGTATATGCTCCATTTATACGATATGCATGATTTTTGTTGTTTTTGATTATAGCTCCTTCTACGCCTGTTGAGCTAATATTAATATCAATTTTAGGAAGTAGGTCTTCTTTATTTATAGTATTTAATTCTAATATACCGGATATTGCCTGCCCATACTCGGCTGAATATCCTCCCGAAAAGAGAGATATTCCTTTAAATAAATCTGGTGAAAATCGGCTCCTCACTGCTATGTTTTTTTGAGATAAGGTATAAGGATTATAAATTAATAGCCCATCTACAAAAACTTGCGATTCATCAGTGTCTCCTCCTTGAATAATTAATCGCCCGTCCGTTTCACTCATCTGTACGCTAGGTAAGATTTTTAGTCCTCCAATAATATTTCCTAAAGCCTGAGGATTCGTATATACTTCAAAAGCATTAAGTTTAGTAACTTGCCCACTATAATTACTCATTCTTGAGTATTTTGAGGACGAAACTACTACTTCCTGAAGTTGCTCGGAGTTTTCTTTCAGGATAATATCTACATAATCTTGATCTTTAGGTATGTATACTGATTGTTTATTATAACCAATGAGGCTGCATGAAAGAATAATTACAGAAATGGAATCGGGGACAGATAATTCGAACTGTCCATTAAAGGTGGTGGTCCCTATTGTAGTTTTGTTTATTTTCACTAGTACTCCGTCTAAAGCTTCCCCATCCTTATCCTTTACAATACCTTTTATGGTCTTGTCAGCATAAATATTTCCTACCAAAAGAAATAAGATCAACGTATATATTATTTTCCGTGTCATAATGCAATTTTTTGGTCTAATACAAAATCCTTTATAGTTATGTCGCTGGAGTCAAACGAATAACTCAAATAATATTTCGAATCAAAGAGGTAATGATTGTTTTTTATATACAGCTTCGTGAAGCGATTGGTTTCGAATAAGTCGGATGTTATCGGAAGTTCCGATTTGTGTTCAATTGGTTTAGAAGCTAGCCAGTTATATAAGTACATGATACATTCCCATTTAAAAATATTATATCGCGTAAGTGTTGACTCAAAAGAATGAAATAGATTGTTTGTAAGTATATTAAGATCTTTTCCTTTTATGTCCATGTATAATTCAAGAAATTTTAATTTTATATCATGCTCATCTGAATCTATAATTACCTTAAAAACAGGAAGATTTAATAATTCGGCAAAAAACATCACACCTTTGTTTATCAGGACTTCTTTTCCTAAGAATTGTATTTTATTCTTTGAGTTTTTATTATCCTGTGTTCCTCCGATATTCCCGTCAGGAAAAACCAATAAAATTTTAGGTCTCTTACTTTCATTGTCTTTTAGTTTGTTTACTAAGCTAATCAGTGATGTTGGCTTTTCAGCATCTATGTATGTTATTGTAGAATTATACCCTAACATATCGTTACTTATTGAAAGATAGACGTTCGAGGGCGCTTCACTTTCTTTTATAATCTTTCCGGTAGCTAATAAGTACAAGTCACAATCCTTAGAAAGCAGATAATTTATTATTAGTTTATACGATGAAAAATGAAAGCTGGTTATAACCATTGTTTTTGATAATGCCCAGCATTTCTTATACTGGCTCTCAATCTCATCATTCGAAAACTCAACCTTAATATGTTGAGGTAATAACAATACTCCTTTTTGTAAATTATGGATTTGCTGATGTCTCATATGCTGCAAATACAACTCATAATCTTCTTCTATTCCTTTTCCCAATCCATAGTGAAACAAGTTTCCTCGGAATACGCCAAAAGGAAACGATTCTTTATGGGTAGGAGCTATTTCTTTCTCTAGAATTTTCTTTAGCTCTCTTTCATATACATCTAAATGAAGAATGGCTTTGTGTTTGGGTGAAAACTCGTAGTATCCTTCCTTAAGAATTATATCTTTTATTCCTGATAATTCCATAACTGAGCTTTATTAGATAAATAGTTAGACATATAATAGGCAGTAGAAAAATAAACAATCGGAATAATACAACCGGCTCAAAATTTGTTTCGACAACAAGTGCAAGCATATCATCAAAATAGAACATTCTTTTAATTACCAATCTTATCAAATAAAATACGAATGCAATACCAATGAGATTTCTGAATAGTGTGTAGATTAAAAGCGGAATTGGTATATCTGATATTTTCTTTCTTCCTTGTATCAATTTAATAAGTAGCCCCTTACCTTTTTTATTTAGATTTTCGACAGCAAAGAAGTCTGAGTAAATCCAATATCCATCAGTAATGAGAAAAGGAATTAGATTAATTGCAATTAGCAATATATTAAGATTGATCATTAATAGAAAAATATCCTGAGGGAATATTAAATAACATAAGAAGAGCAGCATTACCATATATATTTGAAAAATAACACCCCCCGAATTAATTAATAATCGTTCTTTTCGAGGAAGAATATTCATCTGGTTTAGACTAACAAAAAGAGATGGTAAAATAAAAAATAAACCCATTTTTATTTTCAGATCACGGATACCTGACTTATGAGCAGCTGCTATATGTCCAAATTCATGCCATAGACAGATTATTCCCAAGCATACAAAATAATGTATATAGGTTATCTCCGAATAAATGAAAGACATCTTAACTTGTGAGAAGTAATAAAATAAAAAAAATAAAAAGGCTATAGCTGTTGCTATAAAGATTTTAGTACTAACTAAATTAGACAATACAGCTCCAATTTTATTCGTTAGAGTAGGTGTGACGATAGTGCCTAGTTCTAATATCTTTTTATTCTTACTTTTAGTCTCTGATATTTTTATAATCTTTTTCCAAAATAGAGATAAGTCTTCTATAGAAACACCCATTTCCCGGGAGATATACTCATCTTCAAATCCTTGTAATTTTTTATCGAGAAGAAGATATGAGTTATAATTGATTTTGTAGTAGGATTCATTTATAACTGCATAATATGAATCGTCTGTAGTTAATAATTTAATTTTTTCCATGTTCTTTAATTTATTTACAATACCGATAGCTTACTACCGGTATTGTAGATTGCCGGATTTAAGATTTTGCAACTGCCATGTCTTGGTCAGCTATAATCGCATCCTGACGTTCTTGCATTTCTTCGATTGTGAATGTTTCGTTTTTCATCTTATTTTTATTTGTTATTTTTCGCCTACTCTGTTTCGGTTTTCGGCATCCCCGGTTTGTTTGACTTAAGATTTTGCAACTGCCATGTCTTGGTCAGCCATAATCGCATCTTGACGTTCTTGCATTTCTTCGATTGTGAATGTTTCGTTTTTCATCTTGTTTTTATTTGTTATTTTAGCCTACTCTAATTCGGTTTTCGGCATCCCCGGTTTTATACGTTTGCCAAGTTTATAGCGTAATTTTCTAAAGCATAAACAGTCCTCGTATTCTTCTTCTGGATAATTTGTTATCATACTAACACATTTTATTCTTGTTTGGGATTCGCATATCCTGTTACAATACCACTTGCAATTGTTTTGCCTACGAGGTCGATCGATTTCACATTAAAAATAGTTACGCCATTGATATATTCTCTCAAACGTGATTTTAATATCACTTGCTGATTAGGTAAGACTTTTGCTCTAAATTTAATATCGACTTTTAAAGTCAGGTGTTCGTATGAATCATCATCATTGACCTTATAGACATCCCTGTTGACTAAATATCCACATAGAATACAACTTTGGGACATTGCTTCAATTAGGATAACTCCCGGAACAATAGGGTTGTTAGGGAAATGCCCTTTGAAGAAATCTTCTGTTTGTTCAAAGTTCTTCATTGCTGTCACTTCTTTAATTAAAGGATCGAAATCAAGAACATTATCTACAAAAACAAAAGGATACGATTGTGGTAGTATATCCCTTACCCTGAGGGAGGAATATGTTTCATTACATACTTTTTCATTCATAATAATTTTATTATTAAGGAACTGATAATTCCAGAAGAGTCTACGGTTAAGTAGTTTATGGTTTTTCCCGAATAGCTATCAGGACCAGCATTCCAACTGTTCATAAAGCTTTCTATGTTTTGGAGAAAAACGGGAAGGAATGAACTCTGTTCCAATTGTGAATATTCACCTATATTTATGTGAGGCCTGTTTGTTTTCAGTAAATTTCCAGCATCCTCTATTATAAGGTAATCTGTAGAGCATTTCTCTTGAATCTTATCAAAGCAGCTTGTTAATTGCTCTTGTTCAGAAAAACGATATGATACTGAATGTATTACCTCTGCTATAGATGTGTCATTTCTAACTTTCGATAATAATATTGAGTTTGCAAAGTCCAGTGATAAAGGAGAATCAGCATATATCTTGTTGTAATATGGAGATGAAATATTTAGTGAAAATATTATTCCATGTTCAAGAGTCCCCAATTGTATTTGGTCTTCAATTATATTTATTGCTGATGGGACTGCCGATTTACCATTGTTGACGGTCAGGTTTAAGTTTTTCATTTTTCCTTTGATAGCTAACCATCCTGCACCTGCATTACTCACTGTATAAGGAGCAATCATAGGATTTGCAAGTTTCGAGCCATATTCGATAATGTCTTTTTCAAATTGTATATTTGATTCTAGATTGGGTAGCTCATGGGTATTAATCAACCCGATATCGTCTTTTTTATCCTCCAGATTATTCCTTTCAACCAATTTATGTAATGCTACATAAAGCATTTTTATAGATTGAGGTACATATCTGAATCCTTTTCCTTTGAGGCTTTCTTGTTGAGACATTAGATCAGTCATATGAGGTTTTAATTCTTTTTGGTCTAATGCTTCAGGACTTATCTTTTCAAATCCTAGATTCGAAAATGTGACTACATCATTTATAAATATATTTTGTATCATAGTTTTTAATCGTATTTACTTAAAATCACAGAGCTAATATTGCCACCAAATGCAAAGGAACTACTGAGAATATTTTGTACCTCTTTCGACTTAAAATCACTTAATAATGGTTTGAACTTAAATCCCGGATCTGGACTGTCGTCAACTGTATTTAGCGTAGATGGAATTGTATTGGTTTCCAGTGATTTTATACTGGCAATCATTTCCATCGCACTGGCAGCCCCCATGCAATGACCCAGAGATGATTTGGTTGCACTTATAGGAATATTGTTTGCAGAGTCTCCGAATATCGAATATATAGCATTGGCTTCTTGCAGATCATTTGAGTAGGTACCTGTCCCATGCGGGCTTATGTAATCTATCTCTGAAACTTTCAGTTTGCTGTTTTCTATTGATTTCTCTATTGATTTTGCTGCCATTATACCCTGAGGGTCAGGTGTATTTAGGTGATAGGCATCACAATACATGCTATAGCCAGTGATTTCACCCAGAATATTTGCTCCTCTTTCTTGTGCACTATCCAAACTTTCTAGTATTACAAATCCGGCACCTTCACCAATTGTTATTCCATCTCGTTCTTTAGAGAAGGGACTACATGTGGTTTTGCTCATTGCTCCTAGAGTATTAAATATGGCATAACACAATTCATTAAATATATCTGCACCACCGGCTATTGCCATGTCCATTTTGCCAAGTTCTATTCTTGAAGCTGCAAGTGATACGGCTACATTTCCTCCTGAACATGCTATTGGCAGCAATATACTATCTCCTTGTGTGCCTAAAATATTGCAAACATCTTTCAAAATATCAGCAGGATAATTGTCTTTAAGAATTTGTTGTGCTTCTTCTTTACTCAAGTCTTCAATAAATTGGCTTGAATCGAAAAGGTAATTTTTAGAAGAACCTATAAATAAACCAACATTATTGCAGACTTTATCTAGTGTTTTCTGCGCACCCGCTTGTTCAATAGCTTTTAATCCTGCCAGAGATATGAAGTTAACCAGATTTCGGTCTGTGGTTAATCCAAATTTTTCGCATTCTGATTCAAAATCATCAGCAACTAAAGACACTAAACTTCTCGTCTCATATTCGTACTTCAGATTATCAGCATATGAGAAATTTGTATTTCCACTGAGAAGGTTCTCATAATATTTCTCTATATCGCATCCCAGTGGAGAAACGATTCCCATACCGGTTATTACTACTCTTTTTTTCATTTTATTATCGCATTAAAATTCCACCATCAATGACTAAAGTCTGTCCTGTTATATAATTGCTCTGATTGGACAATAAAAAACCAACACTATTTGATATATCCAGTGGTTCACCCAATCTTTTCAAGGGAATCCCTTTTTTCATCTCATCCAATTTTACTTTGGGCATTTCTTCCAACATTTTTGTTTTTATAAGTCCAGGTGCTATTGCATTTACTCTAACTCCCAACCGGGCACATTCCATGGCTAAGTTCCGCGTAAAAGCAATTAGGGCTGCTTTGCTACAAGAATAATTAACTTGTCCGATTTTTCCGAGTAATCCCGCTATAGATGATATAATGACAATATTTCCTCTATTTACTGATATATCGCCTATTAACGCTTTACATATTCTAAAACATCCTAATAAATTAACATCTAGCACTTGACTAAAATCTTCTTCGGTCATTTGAAAAAAGAGGGAGTCTTTAATGATACCAGTGTTGTAAACCAACCCCTTTATCTTTAGATTATTATTTTGGATATATTCCTTTAATTTTTCAGTACTTGATGAATCTCTTACATCTAATTGAACGCTTCGGACTTTTGCATTCTCACTTTCAGAAAATAGATTTTTATCAGGTTTCGTTTTATTATAAGTGTAGAGGATATTATAATTCTTTGATAAAAGTTCCTGTACAATGCTTCGACCAATATCTCCCGATCCTCCTACGACAACTATTATTTCATTTGATTCCATTTTCTTCTAATTTTCGTTGTATTACATCAAATACGTTGCTTAGGGTTTTAATGCTTTCCCATTCCTCATTTTTAATAATGACATCAAATTCGCGCTGAATCTGTACTGCCAATTCCAGGAATCCCATAGAGTCAAGACCTATGTCGTTTACCAGTTTGGCAGATTCTTCTCTTGATGGAATTTCTTCTTCTAGAATTTCAGAAATAATTCGACAGATTGTTTCGTTGATCGTTTCGCGGGTAAATTGCTTTTTCATTCTGTTTATTTTTTGATGTTTATTGTATTATTTAATTTTATGTTACAAAGGTAGGCTGGCTATTTTTTAGAGTATGTTATCAAAATATCATCTTTATGTTATTTAATTACTAACTAAAATGTTCTTTCTTTGAGTTTGATTAAATTAATCTTCAATACAAACAGGAACTCCATTAATTATAACCCAATGTCCACCACCTTTAATTTTTGATTGAGCTTTTTTATCTAAAACCTTTGCTGAGAATTTTTCTAATTTTGTTTTCATAATATTTTTGTTTTACTTGTTTATTATTGATACA
>JARFOC010099199.1:0-12702 GCA_031763485.1 Osmoderma eremita | reverse complement strand
ATGGTCGAGAGAGTTTTTTTTTTTATATATATATATATATATATATATATATATATATATATATATATATTTTCTTTCCCACCTTTCCAATATTTCTTCCTCAACTTGATTTAGTGTCCAGGTTTCACAACCAATTGGTGTGGTTGGTCTTATATATATTATTTGTTTTGTCTTTCTGGACACATATTTAGACTGTATTTGTGTTTTTCGCTTCCCATAATTTCCGTTACCTTTTACTATCCAGGCCTGTATTTCCTGCTCTTCATGCCCTTTCTCTTCAATTAGAACTCATAGATGGCAGAATTTTTGGACCCTCTCGAACACATATTCCCTTCCATCATTGATTACCAGTGTCATACTGCCTTCTGTCTATAGCTTCTGTGTTTGTCCGATCACCATACATTTCGATTTATTCTGATTTTTCTCCAATCCGAATTTCGTTCCCTCATTTTCTATTGCTCTTATGCTACTTTTTAGCTCCTTTTGGTTTCTGGCAACTATCTAAGTTAGATCGCCTGCAAAGGCCGTGCATTGGTGTTCGTCATCGGTTTTCAGTTCGCTATTCCTTATTATTACTATATTGAAGTATCGTCAGCAGAGGGTTTCCCTCTCCCCACCACGAAATCTGGCGATTCTACACCATTTCATACTATCCTATCCCTTGTAGTCTCTAAGGTCATTCTTGTCACTCTAATGAGTTTCTAATAAGTTGGTTCATTCCTTGATACATTATTTTTCTATTTTTTCTCTCGTAGGCTTGCTTAAAGTCGACGGACAGAACGTGTTACTCTAATAGTGTCTAATAGTGCTATTCCTCGATAGTTTTGATATCGTGACTTATCTCCTTTTTTGTGTATTGGGCAGATTAAAGTTTTGGACCATTCATCCGGCATTTTCTTTTTGTCCATATGGACTTTATTATGTCACTGGATATCTTCGGTAATTGTTCTCATTCTGCCTCTATCATTTGAATGGTAATTTTATCTCCTCCGTGGTTGGTTCCTGTGTAGTTATTTCATCATCCTCGCATAGATTGTCTTCTTTCTGCTCCTAGGTCTCTCCTTTATTGAGCAACTTAATAAAGTGATATTTCCACCTATTTAAAAGAAAATTTCTGCCAGCTATCAAAATTCCTTCTTCAGTTATAAAATAATTATTACTACTGCGGAGTCTTTCCCTACTTTTTTAACTTCTTGCTAGAATGATCTCATCTCTCGGTTCTGGAGCTTTTGCTCTACCTCTTTTAGATTGGCTTCATTGTTTTACCACTATTTCATTCTGCATAATCTTTTCATATCCTGTTCATTTCTTGCGGTTTAACATATTTCCCTAGCAATTATGGGCTACCAAAAGGAGTCTTAACCTTTTTTTTTTCTCTTCGGATATCTTTTCACATTCTTCGTAGTACCAATCATTTGGCCCTGTTCTTTTTCCTTTCATCGGTATGACTTTTTAGTTTGCTTCTTCCATTACTTGCCTTACTTGTTTCCATATCTGATCTAATTTTTTAAGCAATCTCTGAAATCCTTTATTAATTTCTTCTTTGTATTCATTACTAACTGTTGCATCCTTTAGCTTTTCTGTATTATACTGTTTCTTCCTTTTCTTTTTCGTCGTGTCATTTTTGCTTTTTCTACTGTGCCGCTGCATGTGATCTTCACTTTTTTTGTACTAGAAAGTCAGTTCGTAACATTTTATCTTTCCCAACATGATCATATTTCTCACTTCCTAAATTTCTGTTCCCAATTGTTTTGTTTCTTGGAACGCTATAATGTTTACATTGTACTGATTTATTTCCTTTACCAACTCCCTAAGGGGCCCCGCAATGTAGGTGCCCCTGACATTCCATGTGCCAAGTATATATTTTTATCTTTTCCTTTTTGTATGTTTCTGCTTAATTTTTCGTTATCTTTTTGCTCATTTATGTTTACTTTCGATTTATCCTGCGACCCAATATTTAAATTGGTTTTTATTCCTTCGCCTGGGTCTCTGCTTTTATTTTTCTTCCTGTCATATCGGGATATGTTGGTTTTTGATTTTTCTAACTCTTGCTTCCCATTATTCCATCTTCACCCTTCCCCATCAATCCTTAACTTGCAGACTTCTATCTTCACTTGTTTACCTTTTCGCTTTTCAATTCGTAGGCGTTCTCGTATTTGTTTTCCTGTAGCTCTTTCCCTCCTACTGAAATCATGGTTAATACAGTATGCTTTATTGCCAACATTCTTTATTTTGCATTATCTTCCATATTTCTTCAATACTGTGTAATTCTATTAGGTATGTCCTTTCGGCTAGTTTGCGGGCAGCTATTACTTGCACCTGCAGTCCCAAATTCTCACTATAAACTTCGACATTCAATCCTTTAGATATTTCAGAATAACAGAATACTATGTTATTTTTCCTCCTTGCTCTTTCGAACCATTCTGAATTATCTTTAATTTCACTTATTTCTTTTCATTTCTCATTTTCTTCTGTTACCTTTGTGCTATTCTTTTTGGTCCTTACTCATCTCCTTAATAACCCTTTGCATGCCTCGTATTTCCAGTTTCGTGTCTTGTAACAGTTTTAAAATCTTATCTAACTTGTCTTCATTGGCCTTGTTTGCTTTATTAGGGGTTATATTGTTCTTTTCGCCCCTTGATCTCTTTCTCTTGCTGCCGTCATCTGTAGAATACTTTGCCACTAAATAACTACGGTGTACCAAATTATTTGGCTCACCTGGTAGTTGTATGGATTTATTTCTTTTGTCCGAATATGTTTTTGCTCCGATCGACCCGCCGAAGGCTACAACACGTGTTTTTAGTGGTTTTTGCGGTGTATCTTCTAATTGTTTATGTTTACCACTATTACCCGTTCAAAATTCCACAAAGCCGATACACATTCCTATCCAAAATTCTATACTTTATACTAAATGTTTATACAACAATTACTACGTAAAGAACACTTAATATTAACGAAAATTATCCTGTTTAAATATCGGAGCTCGTTTACTCACGTCCTTCTTCGATCGTAGCCAACCCACCAGTCCATTCTTTTAGATGCTAATTATCACATGCACCACTAGATAAATAACTTTGAAAGACACTATTTTTTATCGGATTAGATATTTTAGTAAGGGTTTCGTTAAAAGTATTAACACCCAATTATTAACACCACCACCAAGTATTAACACCAAATAATATGATACTAGATACAATTCCAAAATGAAGTTTACAACAACAAATTAGACAGCTATTGTACAGTAGTTATAGACAGAAATCTGCAGATGAAAAATAAGTATGTGCGCTTGTGTGTATAAATTTGCCGCCCGTAGTTTTAATTATTTTAACGTGAAATTACGTTTATGTGCTAGGTTGTCGACGGTATCGTCTTTTAAAGCGAACATAAAGTAACCAGTTACTCACTTAAACTTCTTCTCCCAAGGGATAACCGCGGGTTTCTACCTTAATTCGTCAGTGCTGCCTGAAACTATTTCCTATTGATGCCCAGTATATTTTTAATACCCTGTCGTTTTGGTCGTCCCTTGATTTCGCCGCCCGTGTGCGTTGCCACATGCACACGGCTACGGCGCGGGCCTGGACGACCGGGAACTTTATAGCATTTTTATTATTTATTTGTACAGGCGATGTACACGTCTGATGAGTAGGTACTTTATTTTTTATATGCCCTCTACTTGACCTGAAATAAGCAAAAGGAATTTAATAAACCTGCATTTAGAATGTGCAAAATGTAATGCATCAGTCTAAATTTTCCAAGAAAAGTTTCATAAGTGTTAGACAATAACCTACACTACAGTTATTTGAATATACATGGTGATTGATTTTGTATATTACATTTTTAGATTCCTTGATTAAATACAAAGTAGATTTGAATACAGAAATCCAAGACTTTTCCGATTTTTTAAAGAAAGGGATAATTTGCACGACGTTTTTAGAAAATCAACATCAATTTAATCCTAATTTGAAATTCACAAACTGATTGAAAACAGCAATTAACAGAAAGGAAATACATATTTCAAAGTGCGTTAGGTCGTGTGTCAAAGTGACAGATAGGTTCTAGCTTAACAAAATTATAAAAATCAGAATATCTTATGCAAAGGTACCTTGGGTAGATTCACTAGATGTAACCGCGTGAACAAACAATTTAAAAGATGCGAATTGAAATTTTAAACAATACAAGACGGCATAAAAATGTACAAGTTTGCTTAAAAACCTTATTTGCCCAAATTGTGTGTAAATGCTTGTGTTCCACCCTCTTCTTAATTTTCTTTTCCAATTTTCTTCAAATTCCGGGGTCCAAAATTGCGTTTTATTATTCTTCTCTTGTTGCAGTGACTCTGCGATGATCTTAATTGCCAAAATTTACTTTGCTGATTAATTTGTTTAACTAATTTCTTTCTTTGTTCAAAATACTAAGGGAGCCTTCGTTAACATAACAACTCTCTTGATTTTCTAAATAACCCGCCATTATCCCTATGGTTACCACCGGTGACCATAGGTGATATTCCAAATTAATACTTTGTATTTTCGCCCATGATTACTTCCTAATTTTGGGTTCACCATTTTTTTCCTTTAGATGGATGAAATCTTTTATAGTTGATTTCAATGTCCTGAAAAAACCATTTCAAAATTCTACAAGAAGTTAAATATTTTTGTAGCGAACATGGTATTCTGAACCATTGTTGGACCTCCAACAGTATCATAACATTTTCGGGCTTCAGCATAATGATGTCGGATTTTTTCTTCTTGCACTTTACATTAACTGATATTGAAACTCTATTTCTTCAAACGGGGTTAGATATTGGATCTAAGTTTTTTTGATGGTATGTTTAGTCAACCGATAAATCGCCATGGTTTATAATGGTATCACCATACCAAGCAAAAGTATTAAGGTGTAAGCATTAAGGACGGATATTTCATTATAACTAAGCTGTTCAATGTTACCGATTGTTGAAGTAAGTGCATGTCGTACGCACGTAAAAATGTCTGGCTATATAAAATTAAAATAAATAATCAGTAATTTAAATTAAAATTTACGAATGCCCAATTACCTTTTGTAGTAAATTACATTAACAGTCCAATTCATTATGGAATTTGCAATTTTAAGATACAATTTTTATGAGTCAGTCTTGCTACTTTTATAAGAACATGTTACTAACCTTAGTCGAATCACAGCTGTTAAAGGTTTTTGGCATTTTTATCTCAACTTGCCCGCTGCATATCTAAAAATAGGAAACTAGAATGAATACAAAGTATTCATTGCTGGACACATTCAGAATATTTTCTGATAACAGGTCGAGTCCTGCATACCGACGAGTATCCGCGGATAATTTGCGGATATCCAGTGAATTTTTGCGGATACGGATACGTATCGGATAGAATGCCCAGAATTGCAGATCTATCCGTATCCGCACTAACATGCTTTTAGTTGTTTTATTTCGTCAATCGATTGTAGTTTAAGAAGTTTTAACAAATTTAAATATACTACGTTAGGAGGCAGTGACCGTGCACCGAATATATCGCCACATGGTCTTAATACTCTAAACCGAGTGTTCAGTATTTTGAAGGGAGTAAATTAAAGGGCAGTTATTTTATTAAATCGTACTTTATTTATGTCTTAAATTCAAATTATAAATTAACGTATATAAAATACATAATTTAATCATATTTTAGTATAAAATCATCAACTCGCAAAAGCAAGAGAGACAGTAGTTTGTGCTTAAATTTACCACACATTTTTAGCGGGTTTTTTTAAAAATATATTATGTATTGCATTTTTTGGGAAACTAAAATTGAGTGGGTATTGATCACTATGATCATAATGAATATAGTACAGTAGAAGCCGGTTAATGTGATCACTGATAATGTTATCAATCGGCTAATATTATCGGTTATACGAAGTCCCGATCGTTTATAACTAACGGAAAAAAAATTTCTTATTATAATTCAAAAATCGGTTTATGTTATCGGTTTTTTTTTCATGGTATTGTAACAAAACAACATGGATCTTTTTCCTCTATGTATATGCAAAAAGAATTCTCTTAGAATCCGTTTTGCCTTATTTTTATATTAACGGGTGTGGATGATTTATTCATAATAGAGGATGCATCTTAATTTTTATTTACAACAGTTGTCTTTCGATATTCGTGACAATAGGATCTCCCATTTGTATGAAAAAAATATCCAAATCTGGAAAGCCAAGAGAGTTAACACTTAAAGAAAAAGCAAGTGTAAAAGAACAATACGACAAATGGGTGAATGTGAGGCAACAAAAGCAGCACTGAACTTCCGAAAAAAATAAGTCTTCTTGACGCTCTGCATATTTTATCGATGTCGTGCCATCAGATATCGTCATGGACTATAATAAATTGCTTTAATCATGAGAAATTCATCGATAACGAACCAGAATTAGAACCTGAAAATTTATGTCCAACTAACATCAGTCAAGATTTTGAAAATTGGATGGTCCATTGATACTAATAATAGTGTAGCTAAACATAACTGAATATCCTCTGAAGTGAGTGCTTCAGAGGATATTCAGTTATGAATTGAGAAACTGCTACCAGCGAACACGATATTGAATTGGATCCTGCACAAATTCCAACAAATCTAGAAATGATGCGGGCACTAGAAGTACTGTGACGCGGTGTGCAAGCACTAAACACTGATAAAGATAGTAGATACTATACATAAACAAACGCTGGACAATATATCTGTCGGATATTGTTATCAGTCGGCGATGTTATCATTTTTGGCAGGTCTAGATGTGATTCTATTAAGCGGCTTCTACTGTATATTATATATTGTAGGAACATATTTTGTCCGTATAAGTGTATTATAAGTGCAAGAAAAGAGAAATAACTAGTCATTCAATATAAAATAGTGAAAAACATAACCATTACATTGCTTTTTCTACATCGATATGGCTTAACAAAAAATGTGTCGCATCTTTGTTTTTTTATTCACAAACATGTGTGTTAGTATGTGTCATAATAATGTATTTGCTTCTTTATTTTCGGCATTCAAGTATAAATGAGTAAAGTATGTTGTATGAACAGTCTAAAGTTATAAACTGGTATCAGCCATCTATCTTAGTTTGTACGAAGTATAAATATTTATAAGTAATTAAAATGCAGTAAATGTAACTACTGGTCAGCAGCTCTTAAATAGATATCAATTAACTTTATTTTACAGTAGAGTAAATCGGAAGTATACACTGCACGATGAAAAGTTTGTTTCAAAAAGTAATATTTCATTGAAATGTATTAGCTTTTTATATGATAAAATAATTAGTCATATTTAAAATATAAAATGCGGATATTGTTCGGATGCGGAAAATATCCACTCTCAATGACGCGGATACGGATCCGATGTGGATCGTAAAGATACGGGTGCAGATTGAATTCGGATAGGTAAAAAAGTATGCGTGCAGACAAGAAAATTAAAGTTTTCTACAGAGAATCCTTTTCAACAAAGAATTCTCTAACAGCTGTACATGGAACAGTATTTTTTGAGAGAAATGTATAATAAACTCCAGGGGTTTGCTTATAACCTTTCGGATCGCATGACGCAATCTGGCGAGAAAAATCGACCCGTGTGCGGACCAAAGCAATTTGCGACGCGTGGATCGCACGAGACGAGTATGACGATCCGAGTTCGAGTCGCAGTCACTTCGAGTGCCAGTCGACCCGTGTGCGGATGCCTGTACACTCAAATACAGAACTCATGTCTCCCCAATAGATCGACATGGTAAATGGTATATCTACTTTAAAACACCAAAAGCAGCTTGTGCGCTCTAGTATAAATATGTAACAAAAAACTTTAATGATAATTCTGGAATCCCTCCACTTATAGAAGATGTCGAACGAAAACACACAAGTGTTCAAATGTGAATTACTAGTCGCCGAAATGGGTAAAGGACACACCATCTACATATACAGCTATGTGAAAATGTATTAGGCGCCCCAAAAAGAACACCCGTATGATAAGTACGTATTATAGTTTAAGTAATTCCAGAAACAGATGTGTACACAAGGTATTATAATAAATGTGTAACGAAGATTTATGACAGCAGTAAAATAAATATTCATTTTACCCAGAAAAAACTATATTTCTATTATTAGTTTCTTAGATAGTATTGAAGCAAAATGCATAGAAATCATTAGTACCTCGCCAGATTGCATCTAGGGAAATCTAGTTATTGACGATCCGATAACGTTTGTAATTATGCCTAAAAAACGTGAACTAACCACGGCAGAACGCGCACAAATTGTATTACTTAGTACTCAAGGATTAATGCAAAGCGTAATTTAAAAAAAATGAAGTGTTCGCCATGTGCGGTTCAGACCACTCTTTAACGGTATAAAGAGACCGGAAGATACGAAAATAGACCTAAATCCGGAAGAAAACGGCGAACCACGGCAAGAACGGATCGCCTCTTAGAACGAATACCTTTACTGGACCGACGAAAATCATCGAAAGAGTTAAGGAGTCAGCTGTGGACACAATATGGGATATCTTTGATAAGGCCTCTAAAGGCAGCTAATTTACATGGACGTATATCCCGTAAGAAACCGTACTTAACTCCGACGCGCCGAAGAAAACGTTTGGGATGGGCCAAGAAGTACGCAGATTAGACAGAGAAAGAATGATCACGTGTAATCTTTTCTGATGAATCTAACATGGAGGTATGCTTCTTTTGTCTACTCATACAGTTGTTTATTGCATTAAAAGCAATTTACTTAGCGTAATTTTATAAATGTTTCATTGAATTACGTTTGTTGTAATTTCTTCTTTTATTGCAGCTTTTCGGACGACCAGGGGCAAAATTTGTAGGGCGAAGGCCCGGAGAAGCATATCTTCCACAATGCACCGTACCAACGGTAAAACATGATGGCGGTAGCATCATGGTAGGGGGGTGCATGTCGGCATCAGGCGTTGGCGAAATCGTTCTTTGCGAGGGGCGCATGAATAGCAATCGTTATACCGACATGCTACACGAGGTACTGGAGCCATCCATACTAAGATTGTTTGAAGACGACAATGTTGAACATTTTTATCAACAAGACAACGCTCCGTGTCACCGTGCAAGGGCGACAATGCGGTGGTTTACGGAAAACGGGGTGCAAGTGTTGTACTGGCCGGCACAGTCTTCGAACTCATCACCAATAGAAAATGTATGGTATATTCTGAAGAAAAACATCGCAAAACATCATTGTGGGTCAAAAGATCAGCTTCGCCAAGAAATCATCAACGAATGGAATTCTATTTCCAGCGATTTATGCCGACAATTAATTGGCAGTATGCCGAAACGTGTAAAATCTTTAACAAAAGCAGCTGGTGGACCAATAAAATATTGAAAATTGTAATAAAAGATGCTTTAAAGTATATCTGCTTTATCTATTTATTGATATTTTACTTAGGTTTACATAATTGTGGAAAGATTAGGGGTGCCTAATACATATTCACATAGCTGTAGTTTACCGCTACTCATGAAGATAAGGGAGTGACTGCCGTTTTTGTAAATTTCTGATGTGCTAATACTAAAATACACGGGAGAATGGATATGATAACTTATTTAGTCCGGGTCTCATTGAAAATACATATGTACAGTCAAATACTTATATCATGTCTCCCCAATGAGATAAGATGAGAGAATAGCATCTCCTTTAAACTACAAACACGTCGAACTAAATATTCGTTCAGTACCACTTGACGAAATCTAAGAGTGTATCAAGAAAAAAAAACATGTCACAGAATATATGCTATTCCCTCATCCTATCTCATTGGGGAGATATGATATAAGTATTTCACTGTACATATGTATCTCCAATGAGACCCAGACTAAATAAGTTTAGTATGTTAAAATTTAGATTCCTTCTTTTTCTATAATGAACAGTTTTTGCTTTTGGCAGGCTTATACTTTCTCCAAGTGTTGTTATTACCTGGACTTTTTCACTTTCTATATCAGACTCACCCTGTATAACATAACTACTCTTCGTGGTTTTAGTTTTTTCAACTGCACGTACGTTTCAATTATGGCAGTAGGGGACTTTATAGAAAATCTAATAATATATACAAACAATCCATATCCCGACAAATGATAATTTCGAACAAACAGGAAGAGATAATACTGTCAGTCTATATTATTAAAAATCAAGAACAAATAAAATCGCGATAACAAACTGCGACTTGCAATCGCCATTTATTTATAGGAGCGTTCATAGTACAACATAAAATCAAATGCAATGAAGCTCGTCAGTGATAATATCGAATAATTTATGACAAAAGGGAACCAACGATAACGAAAGTGTAATTATTTTATTAGCCAGTTTACGAAATAAGGATAAATGAAGACGTCACATTATGTTTTTTTCCGTTTCCACTAAATTCGAAAGGAAAATATCAGTCACTATTTGCATCGTAAACATGCATGCAGTTTATTATTTTGTCCTTGTCGTTGACATTGTGTACATGAAAGACAAAATGCATGAGCCCGTATACAATCTGGCTGCCTGACAAAATGGTCGCAGCTGTTAGGCAAGAGTAAATATGGGAACAGTGACGAAATGGACACACAAACGAATATTTTAGACATGATTAGAAACGGATAATTTTGGAATAGACATATTAAAATATTACTTAGACGGTGAAGGTCAGTAACAGATTTATTCATGTTGTTCAAAGGCGACTTAAGCGCATAAATATTTAACACCATATAAGCATATGTGTTGTTGATTTTATTTATTATTAGCCTTGTTATTATTACAAAACTCTGATATTGTTTTATTTATTATGCTTTTTCGTTATGTAAATTTCTCTTCAATCAAGAACATTCGATGTGCTTTTAATATTATCTTCAATATACAGTCAGTCCCACACGCATTCGTACACTACCAGTTATTACATAAAACCGTAAGCAAATACATTATTTTTCAAAAACATTTATTAATTCTTATTAGAAACAAAACAAAATGATATTGTAGTATTCTTAGAATTAATGTACAACATCTATCTCATAGTTTCTTAGTTAAAATAAAACAAGTTCAAAAATACGTAAAAACACTTGTTTCGTGCAGTGTTATGAACTAACATTAGTGCTAATATAAGATAGATTTTAATGTTTCGTGTGATTGCCTTTGTTTTTAATAACCTCATTTAGTATATTGGGCATTCATTTTACTAATTTCGTAGTGACGTCCGACGGATACGGTGCCATTCTTGCTCTATTTTATGTTTAGGATCGGCTTTGTTGGTTATATAATGCTTGCGAATCTGATTCTTTAAACGTGCCCACAAATTCTCGATTGGATTAATATCCGAAGATTGTGGGGTGTATCCATGCAATTGTAGAGAAGCCAAGCCCTAGTTAGTTCGGCCTTAATTTTGGGTCTTTACCTTGATGGAAAAAAAACTAGCCGCCACGCCCAAACGCGTCGCACTTTCCTTCAAATTTTTTTTTAAGATATCGATGTACATAATTTTGTCCATAATTCCATCAATAAAATGGAGATTCCCAAACACGACCGTAGAAATAATAATAACTGGTAATATACTAATACGAGTGGGACTGATTGTAAGGGATTGTTGTGATATATATACATATTTAGATTTTCAGCCGCAGCTGTATTGCCTAGTCAAACGTTTTATTTGTAATTACAAAGACAAAACAAAGACAAACAAATTATCGCCAAAATTATAATATTGCAGTGGCGTTATTTTTACAGTGTAAAAATGTTCATACTAAAAAATTACTTTTAATTAAATAATTTTTATAGAACCGAACTAACACTTAACAGTTGCATATATTAAAAAAATTTTGATTTTGAAAGAAATAGCCTTCTTGGAAATTGGTAAAACCAGAACAGATCTAGATTTGAAGAAAAATTCCACTTTTTCGAGGAAATCCTTCTGAAAGTTTCGAAAAGAAAAAATGTTACTTTAAATTATTAATAATTAAAAAAATAATTTTTTTGGGCGCCCAATTTTCATTTTGCAAAAAATAACTGGTTTGATAGCACTAGACATTTTTTTTTGTTTTCTTTACTGAGTATATGCAATCCCATTTGTTTAATAATAAAATAATCGTCTCATATATATGAACGACTTAAAATTATACTCGGGAAGTAAAGTGGAGTTGCAGCGGATGTTGAAGGACGGCTTCATCTGCGACGCTAGAGATATCTCAATGGGATTCGGAGCGGAAAAATGCTCGGTGGTTTAGGTAGAGAGGGGCACAGTGACAGGCCATCTACTTGATGTTGAGTTGGTGGGCGGTACTGTTACCCGGCACTTACAACCCAATGCCTCTTATACTTACCTCGGATTAGATCAAAAAAGTAGAAGATATCAACAGGTGTTGAGTAGTGGGCTATCTTTCAAAAACAAAACCATTGTCACGAATACTTTGGAGATACCAGGGACGTCATTCACATTTAGGATAATGAACTGAGCTCGACTTATATCACCAGGCACACTACCTTTGAAGGTTCCTTACTCCTACATAAGACAGGTACACTCGTGGCCACATAAAAGTTTCCGACCGGCAGGCAAGTTTTTAGAAGTTTTGACAGTGTACGAGTGTGTTTATACTAGTCGGCATCGGGTAGTGGAACGTGACGATGTTTTTTTTTTATTGAAGTATGCCATTAAGCAAGATTTAGTGCAGAGTTGAAATGTGTGCTAGATAAAGAAATGTTTGTAT
>JARFOC010099168.1:0-12704 GCA_031763485.1 Osmoderma eremita | reverse complement strand
GAAGCGTTTTGTTGTCCAGCCATATATTCGTTGTTTTCATCGAGAGGCAGATTCACAAGGTTATTGAAAGCGCAAAAGTCAACCAAGTTATCCGCCGAAATATCTTTTGCGTTCGGCCATGAATGAACGAGTATGCTGCCATAAGGAACTAAAGGCCGGACATATTTCTTTGTTATATCATCAAGATACGCCGCATCCTGCGTGATTGGATACTCGGGGAAATATTTATTATTCGATATATATTTATAGCCTTTGTCCGAAAGCTCGACCGTCAATTCACCGCTCCAGATAACGGTATTGTCATCCTCGGAGCGCATGACCTCATAGGCAAGCACTATCCTTGTCGGGTTTCCATCCTCGCTGCCATACGATGTCGCACTCACGATTTTGCATACCGCCGGATTGTCCAATGGAGTATAGGCGTACATATTTTTATCCCTGTCGTACACATTCCAGCCACGCATGATATCGGTGCTGATGTCAAAACGCTTTTGTATAAAGCTTTCAACATCGGTGGCGGGAAAGGCCGTGCTGTCCTTGACGCTTTTGTCGGCGAGAACCGCGTCTATCGCGTACAGCCGCACAAGGCCCGGGACATCCACGTTTTCCGCGATATCCCACGAAGTATCCAAGACACCCGCTTTGCACAACCTCCATAGATACGCGGTATTTAACTCCGGGAAACAGTGTAGGTTCGGCGACTGCATGAATTCGCGGCTGCGTATATTATTTGCGATATCGGGATTGGATTTTTCGCCATACAAGGCTGTTATGATGTAGCTGTCCGCGCCATACTTGCGCTGTACGTCAATGGCCAGAGGTTTGCCGCTGCGATATGTACCCGACCAGTACCAGCCGTCCGCGTATTTGGATGTGTCGGCTTCGCCCGCAGCCTCCAGCGCGGGTAGTGCCTCGTTCTCGTAATATGCGATAATACTGGTGATATCCTCACCGTTATAATGCCTCCAGTTTACGCCGTCGCTGCTGGTGGAGCACTTGCCGCCGCTGTCCATCATAAACACGCCGTATTGATCGGTTTCATTCATAGCGGACGGGAAATCCATGTGATACTGTACCGACCATTCGATTTCGTTGGCAAGATATTTGAAGTTGCCACCGCCGTCTTCAACTGTCAACTTGCCATTCGCTGAAACATAACCCATCGGATGGATATATTTATAGCCGATTATCAGCAGCTTGCCATTTTGTTCCGCGCTTGTGACCTCACAATCGGTAGCTCCGCCAAGTCCGCCAAATTCATAGGCGTTCTTTTCCTCTATGAAATATAACGCGGTACGCAAATGCTCCACGCTTACGTTGAAATGGCTTTGAACCATTGTTTCAAGTTCCGCCGCCGCAATGTACATACCATAATCCTCGGCTAACTCAAAGCTGCCGCCGCTCCTAAGAATACTGTCGGCGTAGTAATTGATAAAACAATCGGCGTCCACGTTATTGGGGTCAGTCCAGCTTTGACTAAGCATGATGCTTATAAATGGGGAAGCGGCATATTTATCGTAAAGCGCGCCGTATTCATCCGGCGAAAAGACTTTTGCGGCGTCCGTGGCATCCGTGCCGCAGGCGGAGAAGGAAAACATCAATAATATACAGAGTGTAAGAGAGATTAGCTTTTTCATTTTGAAAAACCCCTTTAATTTTATTTGTCATATTGCATAGATAACGCCATCTTCTTCGTTTCCTCGGCGCTTATACTGCTGTTAATCATACATTTGTAATTGCCGTAGTCCCATGTCTGGAAATAGCCGCGCACCGGCCATTCCGTGAATCCGCTGACCGAGGTATCCCCCGAGACTTTCTCGACCCTTTGAACATAGACGGCCGTTTCAAGACCATATTCGTCGGTATAGAAATATGACGCGAGGTTTACATCTATATCGAAGGAAGCAAGGGACATCTCTTGCGGCACATACTTGGGCCTCATTCGCATTATTTCCAAAAGCAGCGGGTCTATTGATTTATCGCTGTCTGCCTGATTTATGTTTTCGTACTGTTTTACGGATTCCGCTGTACTCACGGTCATGTCAATATCTGTTTCAGAAATGATATGAGAAATAAATCCGTCAATCTGGAACACAACAAACGTCATGCCGCGCCTTTGCCACACAAAAGCGTCCTGACCGAAGAGCGTTATCGTTTGAATCTCCGAGTCCTCGGTATCCATATTCGCTGTCGCACTTTCGGAATCGGCTAGGCTGAACGTAATTTGCCGACCGTCCGTATCGGCATATTTTCTTTTGCAAATACTACCGCCGCTCAACACAATTTCCTCACTCAAACAATAGCCTTCAGGAATATAAGATGGAGCATAGCTTGCCGCCGCCTGCATTTTCTCAGAGTATGTTGTATGATCGAATGTTTCTATCTGCATATCCGAACCATCCACATCCAAATCATCCGCGCCGTTTAGATATTTTTCACTACCAAAAACCGAAAACTCCCGATATGTCGAAACAACCCAGTTAAAGAATTTTTCACGAAGCTCGGCGTTAACACTCAAAGTAATCGCGCCGCTTAATAGCAGCACCAGCGCAAACATGGCGGCATACCGCATAGTAAGCGATAATATACTTGGCTTTCCGCCGCGCCTTAGAATATCATTCATCTTGCGTTTATGCTTTCGTGAAATTGCAAAGGATTTGTATTTTTCCGCGTCTTGCCTGATTTCGTTTGAAATACGCTCGTCCACAGCTTTACAAGCGGCAGTGAGGCTTTCCGGCGAAATCATTTCGTCATCTTTTAAATCAAGCGCGTATCCGAGTAACTTTTCGGCGTACAGGCACTTTCCCCGCGCATCGTCAATGCTATATAAATTTTCTATTTCTTCCGCATCCATCGTGTAACAATACCGCGCCAGCAGTATGTCGCGGCAAGCCTGCGGCAAAGATTGTACACGCTCAGATAATTCTAAAATCTGCCCTTGATTCAGCGTAACCTTTTGCTTGTCTTTAAGTGAGACCGATTTCAAATTTTCAATTTCTTCATCACGAATTTCCGCGCAAATTTGATGTAAAGCTGTAAACAGCGTTTGTTCAGACATCAAGGAGTCCCTCCCCTCTGTACGATTCCACAAGCTGGTCGATTGCCCGCTCCACACGTTTGCGCGCGGTCGCGTCGCTTATGTCAAGCAGGGATGCGATTTCTTTGTAGCGCAGATTATCCGCGAACCGCAGGAGAAGGGGCATTCTGTATTCCACATCCAGAGCCTCCACCTTATTCCTTAACAGCGCATATTCCTCTTGCTGTATCAGAATGTTTTCGAGGTTTCCGTTTTCATCGGCAAAGCCCTCATCCATCGGTGACAAGATAATCCGCATTTTCTTATCCCTTCTGTTCATATTAAAGGATACGTTGCGAACCGCCGTGAAGAGGTAACCTGTCCTTTGTTCTTCGGATATCAATCTGAAGCCGTCAATATGGTGCATGATTCGCGTGAACGCTTCCTGCACAGCGGCCTCCGCTTCGGAAGCGTCTTTTAATATGCAGAAGGCTACATAATGCATTTCGGATTTCAAACCCTTATAATACCGCTCGACCATTACGCGGTCATCGGTATCAATAATTAGGATTAACGCCAACATATCATTCTCTCCCATCAGGTGTAAAAGCAGGCCGCAAAAGTCTTTCACTATATACAACACTTGAGAAGTCGTTTTGTGACAAGAAATTAAAAATATTTTTTCTTTTATCTTATACTACACATGATGTCTTGATATAGCAAGATAAACGCTAAAAAAGTGAATATCGATATTTTCACTTTTTCGCAAGCAATGCTTTCTTGCAATATTTTTTCAAAATATTTCCGAACGCGCTTGTTGGGAAACCCAAACCCCTTAAATCCACCAGCCGTTACCGGTGGATTTTTAAGCCGCTTCGCGTCTGCATCATTTTTACAAAATGAGTTCGGGTGCGGGGCGCATTCATAGAATCGCAACATTTTGTAGTAACCCCTTTCAGAATTTTTTATAGGTTATGCTTTTGACCTTGCACCTGCTCGGAATCTCTGTACCCCAAAAGCCGTTGAACATTTTGTTGTGCCGTCAGCACTTCGAGCATATAGCTTTTCTTTGAGTTTTGCGCTGCGTAAAGGGATTTTTTCTCGGCGGCAAGGGCGGCGTATTCTTGCTTCAATATGTTCATGGTAGGCAGCTTTTCAAGGCCAAGACCGTCAAAAAATGCTTTGGCGGCCTTGCGGTCGGCAAGCGCCTTTTCATTCTCGGACTTGAATTTACCCGAAAACTTCTGCCGCCTGTACTCGGCATAAACATCTTTGGTTTTGATATAAACGCCGATATGCCGCTCCGACACAGCGGACACAAGGCGAGTACAAATCATGTTTAGAATGTTGCGCTCGGTCGTAGGTAGGGCTGATAAATCAGCCTTTGAAGCGGTGGGCGTGGGTATGATGGCATGGTGATCGGTGACACGGCTGCCGTCAACAATTTGCTGTGCATTTGTATTTTCCACGGCTATGCTAAAGGGCAGAAGCGCCGCCATGCTCTGCACCAATGCGGGGATACCGGCCGCCATATCTTCGGTTATAAAGCGGGAATCGGTACGCGGATAGGTTGTAATTTTTTGCTCATACAAGCTCTGGACGGCGCTCAATGTCCCGGCGGCGGTGTAGCCGAAAAGCCTGTTTGCTTCACGCTGTAAGGTGGTAAGGTCATACAGCTTTGGGGCAGATACGCTCTTTTCCTGCCGCTGTACGGATTTTACAACGGCGGTTTTACCGTCACAGGCGGCGCGGATGGCTTCGGCGGTATGCTTATCCTTAACCTTTTCCCGCTCGGCGCTAAAATTGCCGTCCGTGATAACGGCAACAAAAAACGGCTCTTTAACAAAACCGCCAATTTTCTGCTCACGCTCTACAATCATTGCAAGCGTCGGCGTTTGGACGCGCCCGACACGAAGCTGGGCGTTATATATAACGGAAAATAAGCGTGTATAGTTCAGCCCCACAAGCCAGTCTGCCTTTTGGCGGCAATCGGCGGCGTGATACAAGCGGTCGTAATCAGCGCCGGAGCGGAGATTATCGAATCCCGCGCGGATGGCTGACGGTTCAAGGCTGCTGACCCAAAAACGCATGAGCGGCTTAGTGCATCCGGCATGGTTATACACTAAACGCATGATTAATTCGCCCTCTCTACCCGCGTCACAAGCGTTTATCACCTCGCCGACATCAGAACGCTTCATCAAATCCACAAGGATTTTAAGCTGCTTTTTCGTGCTTTCGACGGCAAGATATTTCCACCGCGCCGGGGCGATAGGCAAATCCTCATACCGCCATTTTTGGTATTTATCATCATAACCCTGCGGCTGGGCAAGTTCCAGTAAATGACCTACGCACCAACTGACGATATATCCGTTGCCCTCATAGCTGCCGTTCTTTTTGGAGCTTGCGCCTAGAACCTCGGATATGGCCTTAGAAACTGACGGCTTTTCTGCAATCACTAATTTTACTTGGCTCAATGCAACAATCCTTTCTGTGTTGATTTAGAGTTTCATATGGGGTATAATATTATTGAAATATAGAATAAGCGAGGTGCTCGTCATGGTTGAAAGGCTTAATGTGAATGGTCGTGAGGTCGTGCAGATACCCATTGAGGACTACAACGAAATAATGGGATTTATTCAAACCGAAAAGCAAAAGAAAGATGATTTCTACCGCCAGCGCATTGAAATGGCGAAACAGCATATCGTTGACGGTAAGCCGTCTTTGGACATTGACGAAATGTTTGACAGATGTAGGGAAAGGGCGATTAATCGTCGGCTAGGGAATGCCGCGAATGAATGATTACAACATTTACATCCCTTCTTTTATCGAAGATGATGTGGATTATTTCTACGATTACCTTTTTGAATTTGGAGAAAATACGGCGGAGCGTTTCCGCGCGGATTTTAAGAAAAAAATCAGCCAGATTGAGCATCACCCTTTTTCTTGCGCAGTTGATTTGGTGTACCCGTCCCTAACTGAAATGGGCGTCCGTAAAGCCGTTATCAACAAAGACAGATACCTTGTGCTGTATTTCATCGAAGGGCAGCAGATCGTAGTAATAGCTGTTGAACGCGCCGAGCGGGACTACATAACCACTTTTGAAGCAAACTTTAAACTCTATGAGGAAACTGACAGGCGGGACGGCTGATTGCCGCCCCGCGTCATTATTGTACAGGATGGGATGAAATGGCGGTTTACATATGCAAATGCCTTTTTTGCTTTGAAAGCAGAAGCGAACCTGAACGCTGTCCGGACTGCGGCGGCATGAATGTCCGGTACACAACTTCCGAAGAAGCCGCCGAATACGCACGGAACAAAGCCGAAACGCGGGAAAAAGCAGCGAGTGGGGAAAAGCCCAAAATCTCCTGACTTTCCGGGCATACGTTTAGGCCGGTCCTCGGGAGCGGCCCCTTCGGCTTGCTGAATACTACCGTCGCCCAGCTATCACGGGCATAGTGCCACTCGCCGCCGGATTCGCTACGTCCGCCAACATCAACCTTGTTGACAAAGCGGTGTTCATGGGGCAAATTCTCACGAACCTTTGTGTAAATATACAACTCGACGTCTTGCGCAAATCCGGCCGGGACGGTACCAAACTCTAGCTTGAAACTCGTTACATACTCACTTGCCGCAAGTTTAAGGTCTGCGGCATCCAGTTCATAACTGTTCGCCGTATGAAGCCCCGACCGCCACACCTGCGGATTCTGTTTTAGATTGGTCGTATACGTTACGCGGTAGTTTAAGCGGTGCGTCCATGCGGGGATATGAACACTTTGCAGCTCTACCTCGGTTGGCAGATTGTCACGGAAATAGAAGTCATAAAGCGGGATATTGCTGTCGTTTTTGACATTTGTAAAGTCGTATCGGATAACATCCCCCGCGACCGCTTCTTCGTTTCCGCGCTTGGTTACGGTAATGTTAATGTCCTCCGGCACATTGAGAAATTCAAAGCGGATAATATCATCGTGTTTTTTAATTTCGGCATAAAACACTTCGCTGTTTAGGATATATCCGCTTGGTGAAGCGATTTCACGAATCGCATAGCGACCCGGAACAAGGCTTTTGCTTCTCGCCCAGCCATTCCGGTCGGTGGTAATTCTGTCCACACGCTCCATGTTTTCATCAAGGATTTCAAACACAGCCCCGGCAAGCCGTGAACCTTTCGGAACGCCGGTTTCGGGATGGTCGGCGCTTGATAGCTTGGTTATCTCAATACTGCCTAATATCCGCTGATTTTCCCATTCTACTGTGAGATTTCGGCTTGCGGTTATGTCAATTTGCATGAGTTCGGTATTGCGGACATAACCCTTTGGCGCGGTGACTTCCTCAATGAAATAGCGGCCGGGGGCAAGGCGTTCAAAGCGGGTTTCACCGTCCGCACCTGTTACTGCCCTTGCAAGTTCGCTTCTGCGGCTGTCGAGCAATCGGAATACAGCCCCGGCAAGCAGCTCACCGCTGTCGTTATCAGTTTTCACGATGATAAGGTCACGGAGCGGAGTATTCTTCCAGTCAACCTCAATATCCGCATTGCTGGTTAAGTCAACAGAAGCCGCCGCGCTGATAAGTGATGCGGCGTTCCCCGCGTCCGATATTCCCCAAATTGCAAACTGCAAGTCGCGGCGGGTATAACTGCCTTTATCATAAGCAACCAACAAACGCAGGATATTATCCGGCGCGTCAGTCCGGTTGGAGTAAGAACCATTTAAAGGGTCGTTGCCTTCAAGGACAGCGCAGACCGCTACTCCGAACTCTTTAACGAATCCGATACTGTTTATGTAAACGCGACCTTTGACGAGATTCGGCTGCTCAAAACAGATCGGGCCACGGGGGTAGATCGGGCGAAATTAGTGGGTATTGAATTATTGGATAACTGAGATTGATTTAAGTTTCATGCGACCTCGCACTTAATAAGCGTTTTTCAGGTTCGCATGAATATAATAAAAAAATGTGAGGAAACATTATTATGAAAAAAATAGCCTTATCCCCAAAAAGCATTATATTTTTCGTTTTCTTGTTAACAGCCTTAATCGTTATCTCAGGTTTTACAATTATTTCGATACGGAAATCCAAATTTGAAAACATGATTGATAAGTATTATTCCTTGTTAGCTAGTGGGGATTATGATAATGCCGTAGATTTAATATACTATAAACCCGAAAACCTTGGTGTGAAAGATTTTTATTTGCAAGAATTGAATACTAACGGAACCCCGATAATAGACTGTGAAATCATTTGGACAAAACATATTGGAATTGGACTTTATCAATCATATGTGCGTATGATTGACGGTCATGACAATGATACATCATATAAGTTTTATTTCGAGGAAAATGGTAAATGGTTGATGGCGGCCGCGCATTTTGAACTGCCAGACAAATATCAAACGAATCCCAATCTGCAAATTGATGAACGCCTATATTCGCCCGATGAAGTAACTATTCTCAACTAGATTTTCAAAAAAGTAAAGGATTTTGAGGAATAGTATTGTATGACCTTCATTCGCAAAATCCTAATTCGCAGAATTTCCCGATGTCACAAAAAAGTGGATAGAAAGCAAGAAACGGAGGTGAGATTCCATGAAACTACCCATATTGGCGGTAGACAACAACATAGGGGTTTCCCGGCGGGAGCAAGCCGCGTGGCTGGAGCAAGGGATCGCCACCATCCGAGTAGACTCCATGCAGGAAGCCATCGAAAAACTGAACAGAGAAGAATTCTTCTATGTCGCCATAAATGCGGACAACATCCACTATCTGCCGTTGTTACGGGTAATGAGGGACGTGACGCCAATACTCATTTATGTGATTACTTCTCACTTTACTGCAAAAGAGCATAAAGAAGCCCTCGACAACGGTGCGGACGCTTATGTGGCATTCCTTGGAACTACCGAGGAGAATGTCCAAACGGCGATGGCCATGCTTAACCGCCACAGCGAGAGGAACACACAGCCCCGAAAGCCGGTAAGAATGCTTGCATACCGAGGTTTGCTTTTCTACCCGAAATATCGCAAGGTGTTCTACCGCGACGCCGAGATTGACTTAACCAAAACCGAATATGATATTTTTAACTTGCTGATTACCAACCCCAACCAACCCATACCGCCAAGCATGATATACCGCAAGGTGTGGGGCAAGGAATATGAAGAAACAGCGCAGCAGGATTTATGGCAGCATATATCCAGACTGCGAAAAAAATTCAAAGACGCACACCATGAAGGCTGTATCGAAAGCAGACGCGGAATGGGTTATTGTTTCTCGACCAGAGCGAAGAAATGACACAGAACAACTGAATACGACAGAAACCCTCAAGACGGCTGAAATAAGCCGTCTTTTCTTGTCGTTAATTGCGATAAATGTTAGTTTCAAGTCAGGTTGCGGTTAGGCTCATGTCAGGTTCAGTCGTTAAAATATCCCTTATAAGAGTTTATAGGGGATTTACAGGAAAGATGTGTTTTTTCCGCATCCCCGCAGGGGGATATTTATATGAAACGGAAAAAACGAACCGCGCCGCCACTAGTATATAAGTACTCGCAAGAAGAAGCCGCCGCCAGCAGAAACGCTGGCGGCGGCTTCTTCTTGCGAAAAATGTATTTTTACCGAGTTATTTGTAACTATCGGGCGAGACCGCCGCCCTGCCCTCCTTTCTCAAAAATTTGGGAGAAAGGAGGACAATCTCCATGAAATATGAACGGTACGAAACCGTTGACGGCTCCGCTTACAAAGCCGTGGAAGGCAAGGATGGCGTTACCTGCGATGACATGCGCGTTTTGAAGCGTGTCGTAAAGGGAAGCCAAAAGACGGAATCCAAGGTTAACCGGCTGGATACCGTATCCATCGAATTGGTGACTGAGGATGGTTGGCAAGGGATGGATGTAGCAGTAATTGTTGAAGAACAGGACGAACACCAGCGGTTACATATTGCCATAGCCACCCTACCCCCGGATCAGCGAGCCCTAATCCGCAAAGTGCATTTCGAGGATGTCAGTATTAGGAGTTATGCTCGTCAAGTCGGATTGAGTCACACCGCTATCCGCAAGCAACTGGATAAAATCTACACCGCTTTGAAAATTATTTTGTGATTTTGGTTTCCACTCTGCTTTTTATGGGGGGGTTATAAGTAGAGGGGCTTACCCGCGACAATATAACACCCCTCGAAGGAGGCAAAACCTAATGCAAACTATCCGCATCGTTATCAGCAATGGCAAAGCGAAAAGCGTGGAATTTTCCGACACGCCGAGGCGTAGACCAAAACAATCCATCCCCGCCCTGCTCCGTTCCATGCCAAAGGAACTGTTGGCGAAGGCTCTCTCCATCCCCACCGGCAAGGGGGAATCTGCGGATGTATAGAACTGTCACGGACACGGTCGAGGTGCGGACGTACCTTCCGGGCCACCGGCGAATTGTGGAGGCGGTCGAATCACCCACCGCCGTCTACTGCGGCCTGATGAAATACAATGGCCTCCCGGTCGACCGCGATTTGATGCTTCAGAAACAATCCGAGGCCGTAACCGCGCTGGCGGATCTCCGTGAGCGGATCGCCTTCATGATCGGCGATGTGGATATCGGAGCCAATGCCAGCACAGCGGCTTTCAAACGCTATCTTTTCAAAGACCTCAGCTTGCCCGTGTTCAAGACCACCGAAAAAGGGCAATCCGCCGTGGACGATGAATCACTAATTCTACTCCACGAACACTGTATCGCCGAGCGTCCCGATCTAGCTCCGCTGATGGAACTAATCCGTGAATACCGCAAATGGGGAAAATTGAAATCCACTTATGTTGACGGTTATTTGGAATATATCAACATCGCCACCGGGCGCATCCACCCCGACCTCATGCCGCTGGCCACCGAAACCGGGCGGTTCGCGGCCCGGAATCCCAATATGCAGAATATGCCCCGCGCCGGAGGCGACAAGCTGGGCGTCCGTAATTTCATCACCGCGCCGGAAGGCAAAGTGCTGCTGTCGCTGGACTTCTCCCAAATCGAACTGCGTGTCGGCGCGTTTTACTGCCGGGACGATAAAATGCTGGAAACATACCGCGTCGGCGGGGACATTCACAATCAGACCGCCGACGTTGTTTTCGGAGTAAAGAAGCACGACAAAGAAGAACGCACCATTGCCAAAAACGTGAACTTCGGCACCTTTTTCGGCCTGTTTCCCAACGGACTCAAGCGGACGCTGAAGTTTAAGGCGGGGCTGGATGTGCAGCTGAAGCAATGCGAAACAATCATTGCCAATATAAAAGCCGGATACCCGGCCCTCGCCCGTTGGCAGACGGATACCATACGCCGTGCAGCTGCGCGGCAGTATTCCGAAACGTGGCTTGGACGGCGGCGGTATCTACCCGGCATTACATCAAAAGACTGGAGTAAGGGCTGGTCACGCAGTTTGACGGCGATCCCGCCTGTGTCAACGAAAGCCGCGTCCTCCGTCTGCCGGGTTTTTACCACTGCAAAGGTGAGCCGGTCATGGTGGAGTGCGTCAAATTCGCGCCGGAATTGCGGTATACCAAGGCACAGCTAACCGCCGTCTTGCCCGTCATGGCCGATGAGCCGGTGGCTTCCGGCCCCGTTCCGAAGGGGAATCGCAAAGGGCTGGCTCAAGTCGGCAGCCGCTGTGAATTTATCCAGCACTGCAAGAAAAACGCCGCGACGCTGCCGGAGAATTTGTGGTACGCCATGATTACCAACCTCGCCGTCTTTGAAGGCGGCGACAAGGCGATCCACGCGCTGTCAAAGGGGTATCCCAAGTACAGCTACACCGAAACCGAAGGCAAAATCCGGCATTTCCTCGACAGCGGCACCAAGCCGATTACTTGCCTGAAAATAGCGGAAATGGGATATAAATGCCCGCGATTGGAATCGGGCGGCTGTGAATGCAAATCCCCCGCCGCGCTGTGCTATAAGCCGCTGACAACCGATGAACTGCTGTCGGTTTTGGATGCCCTCAAGATACCCAGCACGGCGATTGAAAAGATACAAACCATAAAATCGTTTATACTGGATTATTTATACAACATCGAGCCGGTGATCGCCGAAACGCTGCTGGCACATAATGTCAGAGAGCATTTCCGGCTGAAGGCCGGGGATGTTCCTCCGCTGCTGAAGCTGCACCGGGAAACGCATAAAAAACACACAGGCAACGTGGAAACCCGGCGCGAGACCGATGGAGCCGGTCTGCCGGATTGGTACGAGCCGAACGAAAAGGGCGGATTAAAGTTTCTGCCCTGCGTCCTCGCCGACCATATGGCGAACAACATCCCGGCGTTTTACGGCGCTGGCAGTTATTATTTCTATGACCACGGCGTTTACGAACCCACCGAGGATTTGGCGGCCTTCGCCGCTGTCCGTCAGCTGATTGCCTCACATTTGTAACATTTTTCTACATAGGGCAAATCCCAATCCAGTAATTGATGACAGTTATTGCACGAAGACAAGCCACCCGTTTCTTCTTTCCACTCATCTTCATCAATATAGAAATCACATTGAGGACAAAATAAGTCGTATGAACCATCTTCAATATCTTCAACTATATGGATTGCTACTGCTTTTTCCTTCATATATACAAACCTCACCTAATAAATCTTTATCACTCTAACTATACCATACCCATTACCAATAATCCACCCTCAAGGAGGCTTCCATTATGACTCTCACCTATACCAACGCCGCTGGCGAGAGATTAACCC
>JARFOC010099127.1:0-12709 GCA_031763485.1 Osmoderma eremita | reverse complement strand
ATTACTTGAGATTTTGCTTCATTAAATTGGATCTTGTTACTCTCTGCCCAAAGCATCACCTTCTGCATTTCTATATTAGCAATGTTCTCAACCTCTAACACTGATTTTCCTTTCGTTCATATTACTCCATCATCAGCGAAAGCAAGCCTTTGACTTGTGACATATCTTGATATCACCCTTATGTTCATGACCCGTTTTATGTTTCCAGTTGAGTGTCAACAGTCATATAAAAGAAGCTGGTAAGCACATATTTGTCTTTTTAGATTCTAGTCCCAATATAGCCCAACATTACTAATGAAAATTGTTCAAATACAATTTCGGTAAAGATTGCAAGGACTGTGGGGCAGCACAATAAACACACTGTTCGGATTACTCCTCGTCGTATCGTCCCGAATTAATTAACACTTTGTGCGGGAGGAGCAATCCGAACAGTGTGTTTAAATACAAAATCGATCAAATCCAAAACAATTTTGATCAAGATCTTATTAAGTACATTTCTATTATAATAAAATAAAAACACTAATTCGATTGTTATAACTATCATCCGACGGTTTTTGCTGGAAAATACCACCCATAAAAGCTGTAGAATGGATCGCGTACCAATATTATAAACGCAACACTGTAATTGCGTGTTTGAATGCTTTTGTTTGAAAAAAAAGGTAAAAATTGTGGAGTTCTTAAACAGATTCTAATAGATTCCAGTCATTGAACATTAAAAAGAAAACATCAAGGGTATGTCTGAGAGGATAAAAATATTGAAACAC
The DNA here is from genome assembly GCA_031763485.1 of Osmoderma eremita. NCBI lineage: Eukaryota > Metazoa > Arthropoda > Insecta > Coleoptera > Scarabaeidae > Osmoderma > Osmoderma eremita. Next base: position 11,945 of record JARFOC010099127.1, on the reverse strand, counting down.
AACATCACAAAAGTTATACATTATCAAAGTAATGATTTTGGAAAACTTCCTTTTATGTTTAAGTGGTACGAGGAGAGTCCATTTAAGCAATTTTCTTCGAAATTGTTCTACCTCGTAATTTTTTTTCTAGTTGGCTGATCGCTATAAAATTTTACATTATAAGGTGTTCAGATAATTTCTCAAATTTCGTAGTTTTATTTAAAAAAAAGAGACATTACATCGATGTGTGAAGTCGGGAAAACAGAGAAAAATCACTCACTACCAATTCTTAAAAACCTTACTTATATACAGGTTGGTTAATTATTCATTGTGGGCTCATTATTTCCGTGGAAATCGAAGTATTTAAAGAATCCAAAGACAACTCGGATATAATATTTTGTGCTCTTTCCAGTCAAGTAAGATAGATTGCTGTACTTTCAAAAACAAAAGAGGAGCGAATGACAATTTGATTTTCTTATTTAGATAATTTATTAAATTCGGAATTCAGCGACACTTTTATTTCTTATCCTTGGCCAATAATCATAATTAAAAAAACGCAAATTACATAAGTAGGCTTTGGAAATGTGAAATGCCGACATAATTTATTGTACAGAGCTTAGACGTGAATCAACAAAAATGCTGGTCATTTTGAACAATTTCTGCAGTAGGATGCTTTCTGATTTCTCCTTAATGTGAAATAAATTCATGGCCTACTTATGTAATTTATGTCAAGGAGATGAATAGTTTATCTAAATATGCAAAAAATGCAATACTTAAATGTTCAATTTAAGAAAAACAAACTGTCATTCGCTCCTCTTAGTACAGCAATCTATCTATCTGACTGGAAAGAGCACAAAATATTGTATCAGATATGTCTTTGAATTTTTTTAAATACTTTGATTCTTACGGAAAATGAGTGCACAATGAAAAATCAACCAACCTGTAAATACAGGTATCCCAGGACTGTAGCGATCGATATTTAGAATTTTTTCGTTTACACAAACATGACCGTTCTGCTGTAATTGTTTTTACGTAGTCTCGGCCATTGTTAAAATGGCACATTTTTAAAAATGTAGGAAAAAATTTTCTTCAAAATAACTTGAAAGATGCACATAAGGTAAAAAAAATCGGGGGTCCATTTGAAATATTCCACTTTTGTGCATTTTCCGAAACTGATTTTTGGTAAATTTTTACGCACATCCCGTATAACATATAATAATTTTTATGCACCACCTCTATTCATTTCAGTCTGAAAGTATCCCAAGCGGATTGATGAAAACCGGAAGGGCATATGAGATAATAGCATTTATTTAAGGGGTTGTATAAGACATTTTTTGCGAAGGATCAAAATATGTATCTCTAAAACAAATGAATTTAGATATGGAAGTCCCTGCATAAATTTAAACCAGAATTTTAAGGAAAGTTAGAAAATAAAAATATATAATACGGCGTTCCCTTTAAAATAGGAAAGTTGTTTGTGACTTCTGATATAACCGGAAGTGCTGAGACTTGTATATATTTAGCCCGATTAGGCTACATCACTGTTAGTATTACCAAAATTACAGATCTCTTCGGTGAATAGTTTTCCATATATCAATCGCTGCAGTTCGTCGTGGGACAATTTATATATATATATATGTATATACAAATCTTCCTAGACGACAATTTTGTGTTCAAAAAACATTAAATTTTTCTTCTTTTTTTGACTAGTTAAAATCATCAAATGAGACAATTTTTTTTTAAATATCGGTTATTATCCTGCACAGATAAATCCGTAAATATACATGTTTTATTTTTAAATTTACATAGAGGGAGTTATTTTTTTTAATTATAGAAATTATTTGAAATAAGCAATAAATAAATTCATATTTTTTATTAATTTAAAATAGTTGCCACTTTGCATTTTTACAATTATTTTTACTGACACGTAGGCAAGGGATATTTCCTAGTTGCTCGTCCTTTTTTCGAATATTAGGATTAAAATTTGTTTCAAATAATAAAATAATAATAATTGTTCTTACTTACCTCGTATGCGACAAATTATTTTATCCAAAAACGATACAAAAAAGATAACGTTAACTGACACTTGACCGAACTATTTATCGCACAATTTCTTACATCTCCAGTGATACTTCGACAGGACCAGAATAAAATTACACACTCAGGCGAACATTTACAATAATTTATAGACGCTGGAGTAATGTTAACGTTGGACTATAATAAAAGCGACGATTTAAGAGCAAGAAAGTTTCCTTATCTTTGAACAAATAAGGCAATTGACTGACGATGCGTATATTGTAAGTACATACATAAGTAATATTACTTGCTCATTGATGAAAGGACAATACGTTTTTGCCTAGGTACATTTCGAGGGTTTCAATCGAGCGGATTTCGGAAAAAAATCAGTACAAAATGGTTGTTCGATCTGCCTACTTCAAATTTCCTTTTTTTAAATTAATTTTATGGATGCATTGCATCCGTATAGAGTATATACAGGCTGTGTATCTGCGCGGGGTGACACTGACGTCATGGGTGGGCAATAGGCACTGCTTCGTGCGACTTCGTACAGCATCCGTGCTGCTAGACAGATTCCCGACGCCGCACGAATCATTTCTATATCGGCGATAGCCCACCCGTAACGTCAGTACCAGCTGGTGTGTATAAATTGGCGCAATGGCTACAACATTCACATTTATTCTTCGGTTCTGAATCGAAAATCTTAATGTTCAATATATTGTATATTTTCAGGAACCACTTGAAAGAAACATACATTTGACAACACTGTACTCGCATACTGCTGTACTGCTAGAGTAGTCTTAATATAAGATATTACGTCATATCCGTTTTAGGCGCTAGAATCGTAGGACGAGTCTATTATATTATGTTCAGGGGTGACTACGCTTTGAGTTCAGGGGCGTCGACCACACATTGTCTGTAAAAATTTGATAATAATGTTTTTGATTTATAATCATATTGGAATACAAAATTGTTCCATAATGTTGCCAAACACGTTAACATTACTTTTCGTGAAAAAACGTGAAAACAAACTTTGAGGTCAAAATGAAAAGTTTACGAAAAAAAAAACTATTAAAAATTCTTCTATATTCTAAATTGCAGTTACTCTATCAACAGATATCGAACAATAACGCTGGTTTGTGAACTAAATGTTCGAACCTCGTGAAGTTTGATGATGAGATTTTCGATTCAGAATTTAAAAAGAACTGAAGCCATGTGTAGCTTTTGCGCCCATTTCTACACACCCTATATACACCGTGGTCAGAAAAATGCGGATAAACGTCAGAAGCCATTCTATAATTGATTCTGTGTCGACAATCCTGATTCGAAAAAGTTGTACGATCCTTAAGTCATACGAGGCCATCAAATCCGAAAACGTGCGGCTAGAATTTAGCAAAATTCCTTAATTAAAAAAAAGATGTATTGCAAGCCATAGAGGCCTAGGAGTAATGAGTGGTTCCCACTTTAGAATCCATCATCATCATCATCTTCATGGGTTAGGCCCTGCGGCCTGCTCCGTCCTAGCCTTCCACTTCGTCCTAGGTCTTCCCACGTCTCTTCTCCCTCTAGGCCTAGCCTATACGCCATTGCCAGCTTCGGTAGCCGACTGTCCTGTAACCTCTCCAGATGTTCCGCCCATCGTGCTTTGTAGTCCTGAATCTTGTCATTAATGGCAAAGATATTTAGCTCTTCTCTCACTCTTTCATTGCGAATCCATCTTCATCAATCTTTTTGTCTACAGTGTGGACTATCTGTCCCCATTATTTTCTATTTGCTGCTTTCACTTTCCAACCCTTTAACCTAACTTTTCAAGCACTTCATTTATCCATATTTATCTTGACCTGTCCTTCCTTTTCTGACTATTGGTTTTCTGCGTTAGTACTAGGTTTGTCATTCTTTTTCTATGCAATCACTCCAGATGTCCCACACTCTCTGTGCTTTTACATATGATACATTTGGGCTTTCGTGCCGCTAGCTCCTAATTTGTTCTTCTCCTCCATTCTTCCTCCTTTCTATCCATCTATAGTTCGCAACATTTTTCTATTCCACTTTTTCAATTTTCCTTGCTCAACTCGATTTAATGTCACGGTTTCACAACCATAGATGGGCGTTGGTTTTATTACCGTTGTATATATTCTTTGTTTGGCTTTTTGGACACATATTTGGAATTTATTAGTGCTTTCACGCTTCTGTATTTTCTCTTACCTTTCCCTATCCTGGCCTGTATTTCCTGTTCTACATGTCCTTTTTCTTCAATTAAAACTCCTGGATAGCAGCATTTTTGAACTCTCTCGAACACATATTTATTTCCATCACTGGCTATAATTGTTATACCGTCTTCTGGTGTAGATTGCTTCTGTGTTTGACCCATCACCATATATTTAGAATTATCTTGGTCTACCTCCAAGCCGAATTTTGTTCCCTCATTTTCTATTGCTCTTATGGTCCTCTTTAGCTCCTTCCGGTTTCTGGCTACTATAGTCAGATCGTCTGCAAATGCCATGCATTGGTGTTAGTTGTGCAATGGGTTTTCAATTTACTATTCTTTCTTACTACTTCCAATATTATATTGAAGAGTATCGTCGATAGAGGGTCTAGGTCTAGGGTAGAGTGCAACCTTTGTAAATGAATGATAATGTGCGCAAAACATTGTTTTGCAATAGTATGTGTATGTGCAATGTCTGGGTAGGGATTTTAAACCTGCCGAGTTGTTGGACCGATATTTCTTCCCAATCGTCTAAATTAAATTGAGTACGTAAATATCTTACAAGAAATACTGGATAATGTTCCATTGAACCTGAGGCAAAACATTTTATACATGCATAACGGTGCACCTGCTCACAATGCCCGAATTTAAACGAAAACATTTCCGAATCGGTGGATAGGGCGTAACGGACCAACAGCATGGCCAGCAATATCTACCGATATTCACTCTCTGGACTTCTTCATAAAAGAAAAATTCTCCAGTCAACAAAAAGGATTATTAAAATTAACGCCGTAGTTCCATTAATAACCCCCCGATATGTTGAAGTGCGTGTTGAATTCGCTTCCCTTGTAGCTGTCAAATAAGTAGTTTTCGTCATTAATAAAGTAATTAATAGTTGTTTATAAGTTTAAAGTAATTTTTTTTTGTTCGTTATTTACTAGATTATTGCCCTTGGTGTGTGAGGTAATTTAATTTGTATAACAAAATCACTAGAAGCATTACAGTAATATAAATGAATCGGCATTTGAGAAAAGTAGATAAAAGAAGGCATTCATATTGGCCAAGGAAACGGAAGTAAGCATATTAGCTCATTTTGATACACCGTTTCCGTGACGCAGACTTTGCAGTTAATCTATTTTCTGTACGGATTCCTGTCATAACCTGTATGGTATACCGATCATGTAAATTTGACAGAAGCGTCATTATTATTAATGACTCAAGTCAACTGCTAATTTGAAGAAGCCCCAAAATCTATACGAAAAAATACTTAAAATTATATATGTTATATACCCGCTATTTAGGTACCCCATGTTTATCTTCTCATCATCCCCTCTTTCATCCCTTCCGAGCCCATTATTTCTTAATAAAACTTATATTGCCGAAATTATTTAAATAATCTACTCACCATGGTCGCAGTCACATTGGTCACAGCTTCTTTGGGTTTACAGCTTCTCTGGTGCACTAGAAGTCTGTCTGGGTAAAAGGTCCTTCCACAGTTTTGGCATGGCACCAAATTTGCCTGAAAAAAAAACACGAATCAGTACATGTGAAGAAATAATATCAATCAAATCAATGCTATTTCCACGTTGTAACTCATAATACAGAAGATAAAAATAAACCTTTTGAGATAATTTTTACGTTAATCAAAACCAGGAAGAAATATCTTATACTTTTCGAGAACCAATTACAAAGACGATTGCCATATGATCCATACTCAATTATAATGAGACGCTTTTAAAAGGGAATGTGTTGAAAATAGAACTTAAAATTTTAATGACATTTACATAATTGACAGATTATGTAATTAGAACTATTACATCAACAGAAAAACGTAAATATGTGTATAGGTCTCACAACTAAACAACTGACTTTTGACATTTCGTCGTTTCAAGACCTCGTTGTGACAGCATTGCAATACATATTATATGATTTGACAGGTATATAGATAGGTTGATGTTAAAAAAAACAAAAACTATCATCACTAAATAGAACGTCAAAACGACAAAAGTCAAGTCAGTGCGTTGACAAATTACCTTACCTATGCAACTGGCAACGCTCTAATTGAAGAAATTCTATGCAGACGATATGTCACTAGATTCGACATTACTATGCATTTACTGAATGTGAAGTTGTGTTGGTATGATTTTAACATTAACGCTGTAAAACAGCCGATTTTTTACAGCGAGGACTATATCTGAAGTTTGGATAATTGCTTCCATCTATCGTGACTTTTATGTCTAAAAGGGTATTTTAGAACTGCTACCTGATATTTTTCAAATCCGACGATTTATCCTGATACCAGAACAAACTGCATACGTTGAATATCTTACGGTTCTTGTTTATGCTATTATTAACATTCTAGTGTACCTCAAGGATCCGTATTGGAACCGTTGTTGTTTACTATTTAATAATATTATGAATTACAAATTGTTGAAGATAATCAATATTTTCGGCAAAATTATTTCTTATAATAGCTGTCTGATAAATTTTAATACAATTGTTTATATAAAGACGCTCTTCGGTTCTTAACTTATGATGCCAGAGAAATGACCCGAATTGAAATCACAGCTAACAAATACATATTTAAACACGTACATACATACATGCATAGATTGATAAGAAAAACCTTATGAAAGGTGACAGCATAGTTCCATTAGTTAATGTTTGAGGTACGTGTAGTCATCTTATTTCAGCGTTTATACAATTTTTTGTCTCCAAATGTTCGCGTAGAAATAACGGTGCTGCTCGAGGGCTGACTTTAACTTAGGCGATCTCTAAATTTAATACTTTTCTTCCTGTATAGGTGCTACTGAGTATGGTAAGGGTATTTTTTATACAAGCCCCCCCCCCCCCCCTCTACCTATTATTTTACATTAAGTTGGCAGTATATGTAAGTGACAGATGAGGTTATGTTTTTTTGACATATGTATAAATTACGGAAAAAATCTTCGTTAAAAGAAAATAAGGCCCTCTTGTTTATTTTCATAGACAACGTCACCTTTAGCTTCATGTTATAGAAGTCAAATCCCTTTCAACTTAAAAAAAATCTCAAATAAGTAAAATCCCACGATTAACACAACATTAAATATCATTCTCACATGTATACCAGTAGTATGAGTACTTTGTACTGTAACTGTGTTTGTAAACAAAGTGCGTAACATATTTATTAATAACATAAAGCAAAAATAGAGCACAACACCATGTCTCATCATTGTTTTCTAAGCTTTCTACATAATTGATTTAAGTGCTGGCGATCATTAAGATAGAAGGCGTGTAATCGACCCAACGTACAACCGCGTACCATGTTGGAAGTTAACTGTTATAAATAAATGCGCAATTATTTTCGATTGAAAACAGTACAATACGGAGATCGGTATAAATGTCAATGAATAGGTCATTCTTAATCCTTTATCTTTATCGCGTAAGCTTTTAATCAAGGGCTGTGTCTACGGATGCAAACAACAATATAAGTATGCATAATATTTAACACGAATGAATAGATGTTTGCCTAAAACGACGGCTGGAACAAGGCATTTTTTTTAATACCATTTCCGAAAACCGATTTTCTTTCAGGGGTAAAATTATTAAGAAAATATTTAGTTAAAAATCCTAGATATTCAGAGGGACTCTGTATGCACTCGTCGATGATATAAAAAAAAAATAACTACCGGCATACAAAGTGAAAACATCAATTAAAATTATCTGTGGAATTTCTGATTTTTTCTTTCCCACAGTTTATTATTTCTCTCTGCGTGTTTTTGATACAACGGAACAAGACGGAGTTAACAAGTTTAGAGATAAAAAATGAGATTTTCTGGTTTATCATATCATTGTATGTTTTTACAGTTGTCAAATTGCGATTTATTTTATTTGGTTTTCTACAATTTAGCAGCCGTTTTTCGTCATCTGTGACATAAAATACGCACCAACTCTATTTATATCTACATTTTTACAACTGTATAATACAATTGGTAACAATCTAGCATTTTGAAAATTTCCATAGTTCCATGCGTAATTGCGAAACAAACAGAGTGCAAATTTTTATTTGACAGATTAGAAGGTTATAGCATGTTTTTATGGTTGTTTGATGTAGATTTTTAAAAGCTTTATATTAACGTGTATGGTATGCATGTATATAACCCGATATTCTAGCGCAATTTCAACTGACTTCTGAATGTCCTGTTGATTTAAAAGTTTGCATACTTGCCTGTCATCGAAAACATGGATCAGATTCATATCTGATCGATGTTAATTAATTTTGGTAATAATTATGATTACTAAAATTAATTATCTGTAATATTTTAATGGCTTTGTTTTATCACGTATAAAAGTATACTGCGGTCTATAGATAGTGCAGAAAGTGATAAAGTAAGGTAACTGTTTCTTTCCTCATTTAATATGGATTACCACAAAGTAAAGGCTTCCAATATCAATGATATGGCAATACTGTTGTATTGTACCACTGAAAAACTAGCGTTTCTTGAAGCTGTACATATAGATAGCTGTAGACCTCTTTAACCTGATTAATTTATGTAAATTGCCCCACGCTACGGAGCCCTATAATTGTTATGACTTATGAACTAAAATGTCTGAAATGAGAGTGGCGCTCCAAAGGTGAAAATCAGGAATGTGACAGATCGGTATTCTTTGAAACCCTTGTGTCTGTTTTTTATTCGCTACTGGATCGGAATTAGGTAGATATTTTACCAAGGTACTACCAAGCTATTACTTTTTATTAAATAATAATGTCGCGCGATTTTTGATATAATAACTTTTCTTTATAATAATTTTTAATCTAACTCTACGTGACTATGCTATTTTTTATCTTTTATAAATTTACTAATACACAGTATATATCGGGAATTGCACACAGATAAATTTAATAAATTCGGTATATATGTTTCGCAAACAGTCTTCTACCAATAATTTCCAAAGTATTCGAAAAGCTTCTGTTGGCACGACTAACACCAGCTCTGGAAGAGAATAAGCTCATCCCAGACCATCAGTTCGGGTTTAGAGAAAAACAAGAAAGAGAAAGAAGTCTGGCTTGAGGGCTTACTTCTTAAGTTAAAGAGACAACTACCACATTCCTTTTTCCTTCTCTTAAAAGTCCTATCTGACAGACAGGCATTTTCTAGTGAAGCAACAAGATCAATATACACCACTGTACCCCATTATAGACGGTGTAGTACAGGGAAGCGTACTGGGATCCATCTTGTATCTCCTTCATACCGTAGATCTTCCTTCCGGCAGGAACACAGGCGTTGCAACTTTCGCGGATAATACCGCAGTCCTGTCGTCACACCCAAACCCCGTAAGAGCATCAGAGAATCTCCAAGACAACTTAAATAAAATAGAAACCTGGCTTAAAAATTGGAGAGTCAAAGCGAACGAAACCCAGTCAGTCCACGTAACTTTTACAATGAAGAGAAAAGAATGATGATCGATTAAGTGTGCATCTCATCATACTTGCAGAACAGTTGTTCAACAACAAAGATGAAAGGCGTCGACTAAAACGATTTAAGCCTAACGACCTGATAAGACAGATTTACACCCTAAGTGATATTTTTTATGTTTCATCCTATTTTGTCTCTTATTTTATCATTGTATTCTCAATATTAGTCACTGTAGAAATACTAATTTTAGATTTTAAAATTAGTTATACATTAGCAGTCTAGTGCTGCTAAATACCAAAAGGAACTACTGGAAGATACTTCCGCGCGCCTCTCTCGAGACACTACAATTACAATTACAATTAATTGTCCTTATTATTGGATAGATTGTCAAAGTATAGGAGTAATAATACAAGTTGTTTCGAGAGCACGTGGGGTGCTATTGCCAACCAAGTCCCAAATTATAATTTTAATATTGACAGCATTTTTTCATAAGCATAAACACTTCCATAATTAAAACATCTAACTAAAATAAAACCTGTGATTTCTTTTTGTTACGGTACTAATACTTTTTTAATAACATATTAAACACAGTTTTACCAAGCAAAATTATATTCTTTTGAGCCAATCACACTTCAATATTTTAATTATCCACCTACGCCATCTTATACGTTATTATTTATTTCCTCAACCTTAAAAGAGAAATCGGATTGCAATAGACAAAAAAACCTAAAATAAAAGTTTACTTTCTATTATAAAGACGAATATGTTTCCGTAATAGGTTACAACAGTCATAGGAAATGATTATTTTTCTGTTTTCCAGTGTAAAATCGGCTTTGCACGTACACGATGCATGATCATCACATGATCACTCCATCAGTTCGGTGAATAAAGTATAGTCATTATTTAATGCATTTATTCTAGTTGTATTTAGATACATTTATATTTTTAAATTTATTGAAAATTCTTTATTTTATATTGACATATATGGTATACCTGGTTTGTTCGATAAATCTTTTTTTGAAGCCATTACAATATATTTCTAAAGCACGTAAAATGTGTAAAATAAGAGATTTTCAGGTTACCTCATTATATTTGGCTAAAAAGGAAGCAGCCGTTAATTTATATTTTAATTCCGTCTAATCACATACAAAAGTTACACATCCTAGAATTTGAATTTTAACCACCACGCATAGTAATGGTTAGAATTTCAAAACCTATAACAAACCTGTTGTATAAATCGGGACTTCTTCTAACTGCACTTTTGTTTATTTAACCACATTTAAATATCCCAAAAAAGATCTGATCACTGACGAATAAAAACACCTTCGCCCTCTCCAGCTGTTTATAACTTTTTGTAAAGCTTAAGTTTTTCTCTTAGTGTGTGGCGAACTAACAGAGTAGATGGTCGATTTTTTACCAGAGGCCGTGTATATGTACTTGTTAAAAAACCGTATCAAATCTTTTCTATCTACGACAAGGGACAATTTTGTTTGTATGATGTCGGTCCACCAACCTTCAATTACCGCTTATCGTTGTTCCCTGTTTCGTTTTTAATGACACAAAATTGCGCCAATGTTCAGGTCTTAAGGGAGCTAATTTATGCGAAGAACACGCATGTGGAAATTATAAAATTATACTTTGTTTTTCGTCCAAACTAAACTCGCCGACCTACAAACTAAAATCCATTGCTACGATAAGTGATCAGGAAGGAAATAATCTAAAATGCATCACAATTATAAAAATGTTGAGGGTACCTATTGAAGGACATTTTCTAAGTACGGGGTAATTAAATTACGGGGAAATTCATAGGATAATCACACGACCGCAAACGTTTTCTCATTGGTACCAGGAGCATGATGTCATTGTTATGTAAATAATATTTGTCAGTCTCGGCAATCATAATCGTTTATGATCACAATTTATTTGTTAATTTGATAATATTTTTCTGCAGGTGACGGAAAATAGTTTCAGACTGAAAGTTTTTACCTGCACATTTTCAATTTAAAATAATCAAGTCCTCCAGCAAATGGACCACAAAATGTAGCAACTAAAATGAAGGTATCAAAAAGATATTTACAAAAATATCAGGTATTAGCGGATTCAAAATGATTATGTTATAGATCGTTTTAACCTCCGTATGCAGTATGGGGCATAATAGCAATTTTTATCTCTTACTATCCCTAGTTGTTGTCATTATCGCTATCTTCACTTCCTATTGCTATGTTCCAACTTATTTACATATGTCGGCGTCGGCAAAGTACCTATTCTACCTATCTATCTATCTGTCTATTAGCGTCAACTGCTGTCAATCGTTATCGTCGTAGTTTTAAAATATTTTTAGTTAAATT